>JAOPUB010082188.1:0-13372 GCA_027564055.1 Neptis clinioides
AAACTTGAGAGTTTTCCATTATGTTAACAAAGGTGTATGAAGTCTGTCAACCTACACAAGGCCAGCAGGGTTATTTCGGCGCTAGGCCAGAATTGTTCTAAAATCCATGATTAAATAAAACTTAAGCAAGTTTTGATTTTATATATTAAATTTATTAAAAACTTATTGGCTTGAAATTTAAAGATGGAAAGAATGCTGACAGAACTTATTCCTTAACTAGTCTCGATTACGTTTCCATAACATTTTACTTTATTCAATCTTACAATAATAATTTCTATTTATATTTAAGAAAATATCAAAGAACGTGGATTAATTATTGATCATATGAAAACAGTTAAATATGTTTTAAATAAATTAATATGTCATTAATTCAAATACATTGACACGAAACTTGCCATATTGCAAACAAAACAATACCCTAAACATATTTAAATCCAATTACAAAATAATGTAATGTTTACCAAAATATAATATTAAAATATTTATAATAATAAACCATAGATCTTTATTAACATAGATAAAAGTTTACTTACTTATGATCATCCGATCTCATTTTAATTCTTATTCTTAAAACTAGATGGCGCTACATACAACACAAGAACGAAAATACTACAGAATATAATTTTTGCGCCGATATATGCTATGGTCTAACCTTCTTCTGAGTCAGATAAGGAGCACGGCCATAGCACTAGGTTTTAAATAGCTTAATTTATCATGAAGTATAGTCTAGCGAGTATTAGTTTTTAAATTAAAAAGCAAACGGTTGAAACAACGATGGTTCTCCATTGTATTAATCAAGAATGAGTTTAGCTGAAACAAATCTGGTCGGAGTAAAGTTTTAGTTAATAACGCTGGAGTTTCAGCCCGCGTAGTATTATAACGTCATATTGCGCTAACTTGACAGATTAATTAAGTTCTAATTATAATTACACACTTGCATTCCTACTCAACGAATAGCTAAACTTTGCTTTATTGTAGATTTTCTGTTGCATTTCTCAATTTCATTAATTCAACATGGAATCGAACTTAATTAATTGTTTCACGGGAATATTCATACGTTTATTGTGTCCCTTGATTTTTTAAACTCTGTATTAAGTGAAAAATAATGTCAACCCACTATGGCTAAAATATTTCCAAATGTTATTCAAAAGGAACAAAGCCTATATTTTAACTTAGGCTAGCACCAATACAATTGTTAAAATTACATCCCATTTATCGAAGTTTTTCCTTTACGATCTTGTAACTGTAACATACAGACAGTCAGACATATATACAATATTTCGACTTGTGTTATAAATTATATTACCTTTCTATACTATTCTTATAAATTTTTGGATATAAATGTTAACCGTTTAAATATAAAATTTAAAAAATAAATTGAAATTTCAATTTATAATTAACGTTATATATTAAATTCATTTACATTGAAAGTATATTATGTCGAATATTCGCAATTAATTTTAAAATTAAATTAATAATTTAAAATGTCATGATGTTTTATTAAATATAAGTTTTTCGGGATGACTTGGTTGATTTTAAAAACAAAATGAATCTGAAAATTTAAGCTCCGATACGTCCAATCCGACTACTCGTCAATTTATTGAAATTTAAATATATCGATATATCAGTCATGTTCAAAAATATATCTTTCATATTTTTTAGCTAAACTCCTATTTTTTACTAAAATTATCCTGACTCAAAATCCAATTTTTTGAAAAAGATTATCCTTCATAACTTCCATTACATATGATGTAGGTCGATTTCCAGCTTATTGAGGGTCCCAATTAAGTGTAATTTCAAAATATAATAGATTCTGGCTACCTTAATTTACAACAGCGTTCTTTTTTTGTAAATTTTGAAGCATGAATCAATTCACATAAAATATTCTATGAAAATAACTTCGTCCTAAAAAGATTTTATAATGAGAGTTATTTAGTACAATTGAGGCTATTAAGAATGTGAAATAGAAATGCTACCTTCATTAAAATAAATTGTTTGAATGTAAAAAATGAAATTATATTATCTCAAAAATTATTTAATTTAAGTATTAGAATTCAGAAACAGGCAAACTAGTCCTTAGAGAATTTATTATTAGTAACTAAATTTGTATAAGCTGGAATAGTTCCACATCATTTACAAACAGACTTCGTTTACAATTAAAAGCTACGTGAGGGTTGATATATACATAGTAAAAATAATGATTGCAATTTTACTCAATATCTTACCGAAATTGATACATAAGGAAATAAACAAACATTACCAAGTAGGTAACAATGATATTGATCATAATAACGATCACATCAGAATCTGAATAAAGCCCGAGCGGGTCAGCTAGTATCTATTAGTACTAAATGAAAGTAAAAATCAGGGAAACGTTATATTAGTTTTAAAACATTGCAATGTATAAAATAATATAGAGTTTGATTGCATGAAGGCCGTGACCTACTTTTACAAGTTGTTGAATATGCTTTAAAGTAATACCCTATAGGATGCGAAAAGCTTGACGCTGATTTTCATTTAAATCTTTATCAAGTTTTAGCATATCTGACAGATATATCAGTTTACCCAAATCTCTGTGACAAGGGTCCGAACGCGAGATAAAATCGGACCAACTAACATATGCATAACGTCGAAAACTACTCTGCTATTAATTCTATTTGTTCACTCTAGTCAATTTCAGCAATGCTTTTAGTTACATAAGATAATACTGTATTACGAGCCTGAATTGAGGTATTTCATTGATAACATGTTAAAGATATATTTATTGATTTTCTGACTTATTTTTACTTGAATTTCTTCGCTTAAACATAGAGTGATAGATTACTAGCCTTACCTAATGTTTCATTTACTTGAGATTCTTCCACTTTCTATTCTTATCTAGTATTAATATCTATTTACAAGTTATGTATTCATTTATTGTCAAGCCCAGTAGAGATTGCTTTCAGCAAATACAAAATGAAATGACTACAAAATAAAAACATTAATAAATGGTAATTTACAATTGACATTCTAAATGTTAACGTGATTTTGATCAGTAAATCAAACATTCGGTTATCCAAAGCAATATATTACAAATGCAAAAATATGACTTTATCGAATTTAAATTGCTAATTTTTACTGATTATTTATCATAAAGTGGAATTTTAATTTTTAGTGGTGTATCCAAACCTGCAAGAGTTTATTACTGTACTGATTTAGAAATAAATACTGAAGTATTTTGTTTTTAATATTTATATGTTTTACTAATATTTGAGACTTTATAAGAAATATACATGTTTCAGAGCGCGATCACCTCTCGGATCATCCAGTGTGGAGTATAGAAGAACAGAGAGAAGTGTACAGTGGGGCGCAGGAGGTGTACGGATCCATACTCCAATGCTTGAACCTTTAGCTGATAACTCTAATAGGAGGCAGTTTGGGATGGGAGTTGTAGGAAGATTTTTTAGGTATGTATATATTTAATAAGGAACCATGTCTAACACACATGTTCTTAATCTGACATCTCTGTCTAGTAGATCATCTTCGAGCAGCGTAGCTCCGTAGATATTTCGTAGCTACTCCATAATTAATAAAAATATTTATAAGTAAATAGAATGAAAAAGTGAAGTGAAAATCACATTGAAATCTGTTAAGTTGTTCAAAATATTTAAGCGTAAAGACAGCGGGATGCGGCTTTCTTTTATATTATGTAAAGGTTTAAAAGCTTATAGTAATATTTTCGCAGTAAAATGAATATAAAATAGTCACCAGTATTGATTTTCATGTGAGCATGCATTCATAATGCAGTCATGTACGATATTATGGATTCTACTTAGTTTCAAGCGACTAAGTGGCTACATGATTACGTAATGAGCCAACTCAATTATACAATTGATGTTTCATAGAACCAACTTCATTTTCAATATTGTTACTACAAATAGTCATTGGAAAATCGTTAGAATATGCTTTGTAAATATTTTACAAAGATCATGACCATATTTTTATGAAGTTGCATCACTTAGTTTGTCTTTATTAGCATATTAAAAGAAGTATTTTATCCTAGAAAGGGTTTAGATTAGTAAGATAGTAAATTTATTGAAAATAAAAAATCGAGCAATACTTGTAAAGAGATAATCCTTTGTCTTCTATTTTACCTAATTAGACAAGCACGCGTGGGTCGATGAAAGCCTATATTTTATTTTCATAAATTTTATTTCGTGAAGATATTAACATGAAATTCTAAAACAACGTTGAGGTAATACTAGTATATTAGGTACTGCTTAACAATATAATAAGAGTATACAATTATATTTTATTTTAACATGGATTTCGGTGAACTAGTCCAAAAGGTAGTGATTTCAGTTTCATCTCGTCTGTTTTCCCATTTTATCCTTTCTTTCACATTCATTCGACCATTCAGTGTTGTTCAAAAATTCTCCGTAAATAAAAACTCGAGTTCATTGTTCATCTGAAAACTACCTTTTATAAAAATAAAAAGAAACTCTGTCTGCGGTTGCGAATCATTTTCAGGATTACTCGTTGGACGGAGTCTCGTTGAGCTATCGATCCGCGCCATAATTATTAAAGAGCCCCGCAAAGAGCTTAGTCGTCCATGATATTCACCTGATGTTTGCATAATATTCATACTTTTATATTTTCCATGAAGTAAAAAATATATAAAAATGTAGATGGAAAATATGGCCCGTCTTTGTAACAAGTATTTCAAGTCATCAATGACAAAGATCGGCCGAAATGACTTGAGTCTTAAGCTGTAATTGTCACTCGCTTGTGCCATATTTGTTTCTCCTTTTTTAATAATTTCAATGGAAAAATTATTTATTATGTTGCAATACTAAAAACGTCATTATTATAATACAAAATATATAAATATATATAAAGAAAAGTAAAATTGGAGCAGTCAAAGATTCTTTTTTGTAACTTGAGCAATTTAAACCAGCTATAAAAATAAAACTTGAAAATGGGTATTAATTTCTATATAAATGTGATTAATTCTATATGAATTAATATTTTTGTAATCGTTTTTAACTTTTATGTTTGATTATATTTAATATTTTTTGTTGGATTAAAGGTGTACCAGTTATGTTTCATTATAATATATGTAGGTAGCTTCTCAAAATCTTAAAATATATTTTTATCTTAAAAGTTAGTTTTTTTGGTAATAATTGTTTTCACTTAAATCAGAATATTTAGGTTAAAAATTACGGAAGTAAAAATAATATTGCAATTTAAAATCATGAATTTAGGAACTATTTAATTCTCGAATTAAAATAGCAAAGAAGAAAAGTTTTAAGAAACGTGATCTGTTAAACAGTAATTTACATTTTGGTTACATAATTCGGTAGAACTTAAGGAATTAGAAACTGAAAATCTGTTTTAAATTTCATAACTTGCTTCATTTTCTCTACCGCGTGGAAGATATTACGTATTCTTTGAGCGTGATAAACTTTCTGTTGTTGTTTGTGAGTTTTATAAATAATGAAAAGTTTAAAACTAAAAACAAAACAGCTTTTGTGGCGGATACAGCCCAGCTAAACGTGGTGAATTCTTTTCACTATATCACATTATTGAACTTAATACGTTATGCAGTTTATTTAATCTATAACAAATAACACTTAATCGCCTCTATGTTTGTACTACTAGAAATTCAATTGGAATGTGAGATGATTCAACATCGGTCGGGTAGTATTATTTTAAGATCATTTTGAGTGATTTTATTGATGTGATTTTCTCGGAATATAGTAAAAATATAACGTTGGTGGATATAACATTGGTATGTTAGAAACTATAAAAATTAAAATAAGGTGTCAGTTATCATCGGAGACTGATAATGTTACATAGTCGCGGTATTTCTTGAATCTGATACAAGAGACCGAAAAATAGTTTAATAATTTTGACGTACAACTTACAATACATATGTACCTCCATACTATGTGTTTTTTTAAATACTATAGACAACATATAAAAATAAAATATTTTAAATTATTCTAAATCGTCTCAAGTTTTAATTAACACCCTACGTGCCTCATACCTATAAGAGTACTGAGTCCTTTACATCTGAAATAATTCACCTGTGGCCTCAATATATTACCCTGCTTACCAGAAACTCCCATTTTAACTTGCTGTAATGGGTTTTTAAATTAATACCTCGTGGACATGGCATTGGGTTTTATTTATGAGTTATTTCGCGATTTCCCTCGGAATTTAGCATTATTTAAAACTAGCAACATTGGTAGAAATGATACGAAAATTTTATGCCATAATGACAGCTGTCAATGTTAAACAGTTTAAATTTGGCGGAAGTATTGAATTCTTATCGTCGTCAGAAAAGATTTTTATAAGTTTCTGAGTTTGAACTAGTAGACTAGAGTGTGAAGTTTAAACTAGCATCAAAGATTAATAAACAGGGTGACATAAATACAAATCGAAGATAATTAAATATCTACTATATATTGTCATTTTATCATATTTGCTAATTTTCTTTTGGATAAAGTAAACAAATGACCAATTTACATGCCTTACGATTTTTACTTATGAACTACACATTTTTTATTAATGTTTTCTGTATTTTCTCAAGAGATTTCTAGATAAATTCAGTATGAAATGGTAAAAGAAAAATCTTGAAAAGCCTTTTAGTTTTTTAATTAAACCCTAGAAACAAGAGGGAATCAGCGTATCCCCCTTTTTCCATATTTTATCAGCTTTTACGATCATGCAAGAGAAATAATTTAAATTCCAATAAGATTTGATGGAGTTCTGTATTTAATGTACAATTTTAATTTCCTTTAACTTACATTTTTAATTTCCACTTTCAGATTCTCCACATCCTTTCTCATTTCTTCATTTTGTTGTTTGTATGTTTCGATTAATTCATTGTCTGAGTTGGTTCCGAGTAAATCTAATTTGTTTTTAAGTACTGCTATTTTCGAATTTAGCTGCATCTCAATACCTTTCTGTTCTTCCAATTTAGTTCGCAGTTCAGATTCCTGTTTACGTTGTTGTTCGAGGCGTTTGTCTCTTAAAAATATATTTACAAATAGATATCAAAGTAAATATAAATGCCGATTATATATATATATATATGAAGGTGAGAGTTGTAAAAGGCCTCCTAAACTTAAACACACTATGAGATAACTTGGTCGTAACATCTAGTTATATCCTGACCGTATCATGCCCCGTAGCTCTTATTTTTTTTCTTTTTTTTTTTTACTTTATACTCTAAAATATATATAGCACTTCTTATTTTTATATTTACCGTTTAAAACCTTTCTTTATTTAAATTAAGCTTTTACATTTATGTTCCATGTCTACATTTAGGTACTGACTTACACGGTCAAGGATAAAATTAAAGAATATAATTGCTAATATTGAAAAAAATACTAGTAGTTTGGCAAAATATTTGAAGAAATCAGTTCACTTTTACATCATCTTGTTTAAAACTATATTAAAATTTACAAACAAGCTTTACATATTATGTTAATGTTAGATTCGAATGTTGCTATTCTTATTTAAGTTTACTTACCGTTTAGTAATTTCTTCTTGCATTGTGGAAAGTTTCTGCATTTGAAGTTTGTAGCGACTAAGGACTTCTTTAAGCGTTGCTAATTTTCCGGGAGATGGCGGATCACCTTTATGAAAAAAATAATATACATATATTATGAGCGAGTAACTTTTCAGGTCTATTTTATCTATCAGATGTGATAATATTTAGTAAGAAGACTTTCAAATGTGAAATATTAAAAATAAGGTTTTTAACTTTTTGTTACAGAAGTGATTAATTTCTTAATCAATATTTGGGAACCATCTTCATAAAATAGCACTGAACCATTTCCTCACATTGAATAATTAATATTTATAATAATACCCATATTATAAGAGTCCGGTATAACTTCTGATAATATTTGGTTGAGAGTCGACCTCCAATTTTCGTACTCGCGCTGACTTGCCGTTACTTTATTACGGCATAATACTAAATCTTGAGCTGTCATTTCTAATTTAGACTGGAAAAAATATAAAATATACAATCAAACTTTGAATATAATATTTTAGGTTTAATACTTCGTATACCACTGAAAAACCTTTTTGATAGACTAAAAAGAAAATGAGCTACAGGCGTGATACTGTCAGGATATAACTAGACGTTATGATCTCTAACTATTCTGACAGGAACCCAGCAGCGCCTTGGACTTGCGACCAAACATGTAGGTTTAGGGAGGCGCCCCCTTGCCACATATGTGAACGCTCACCTTCACTGACCAGGTTCTCTGTCCAAACCTAATCCAGCGTTGTGTTTACGTTACCACGTGGTCTCTACATTGTAACTACTTCATTATTATTTATTCTCCGACATATATTAATTTATATATTTTCTCCATCGAACACTTATTGTCTATCAATTCCAATATACTTCGTTTTTATTTACGATCTAAATAACTAATACCGTTGATCGCAACAATGTTGAACCTGACATTAAAAACAAAAGGTAGTCACTTAAAACCGGTGTTGGTAATTCTGAGCTCGTTCTGGGTTGCCAACACATGCTGATTGATTTTCCTTTTTGTGTATCACACTGCTGTGCAAATTATAATTGAGTGTAGATATGTAGTAGTTTTTTAAATTAATTATAAGTCTATTTTGTTTTAATATAGTATTTCTATTAACATGTATTTGCAAGTAGTGTGTGAACACAAATGAAATAATTGTATTTCTATCATTAAACGTTCTTTAAATATAAATTTTATATTTACCCCAAGCTCCTTAACCTGTTCCCGAGCAGCATTCCTCTCAGTGGTAAGTTGTAATACTTTCTCCTTAAGACGAGCTGCGTCTCCGTTTACAATACGTTTTTGAGCTGCATCCAATTCATTGGCTAATCTATTTATTGTAGCACCTTTCTCTATTAAAATTTCCTCCTTTTCCCTTTCTCGTTCTTTACATCGCTTTTCGAGAATCTTTATTTCGTTATCCTGATAATGTAAATATTACATTAAAAATCATAAATGTCTAGTTCAATAAGACATATATGAAAGCTCTTATAACGTAAGAGATCTTTATAATTCCAATTGAAGTCAAAACAATTATTTTATATCAAACAATTATTAAAATCTTTTTTTGGCCTTTAAACTGCAATAGTTTCACGAAATCGGATAATCTAGACAAGTTATAGTAAACGTTAAGCTAAGTTCAAGCAAAGGAACTGGCTAGCCAGCATCTAGTGTAATGTTACACGAACAGCTTGGTGGTTGAACCTTCTATCACTCATAACCTATTTAAGTAATAATTATAACCATAAGGACATCTAGAAGCCCAAATTTCATAAAGGTCAATAGCCGTAAATTTTAGCACTGGCTGACTATAGTACCTATACCTAATCTATTTCCAGATGACCTGAAGGATGATATTTGGAATCCAGCTCAGTAATTGGGAAAAAATCTAAAAATAAAAAAGTAAAAAAATAGGGGGGTCAGTAAAAAAATTGGTCACAGCCGAGCATAATTTTTGTATCAAACTTGGCCCTCTTTTTTTACATTTATGTTTTTAGTGGGTAAGGTTTTACAGTAACATTTAAAATATAATTTATATTAGACCTGACTGTGTCATTTAAATCGAATGTCAAGAAAATAGTTCAGTAAGAATATAAAAAAAATTGTAAATTAATTTACTACCTTTTCATCTAATCTATTTTTTACTTTTATCAAATCATTCTGTAACCTGTCCATTTCTTCACGGTGCCTGAAATAAAATATATTAATTAAAATCAATGTTTATTTAAATTACTATGTTTTTATGTAAATTTATTGACGACTAGATTAACTTTAGGCCTTCAATAATAATTAGACAACATATACCTGTCTTGTTGTTCTCTGAACAGCGCGTCAGTATCATGTGAATGAGCTATCTGCAACAATCAGGTAATATAGTGGATGTAAACAAGTTTTTGTGTATTCCTAATCATTGAACAAACATAATAAACTAATGACTGTAGTTTCTGGAAATATGTTTTGAATAAAAAAACTCTACAATAACATTAAAAAAATTCTCATCGATGTTATCGATAACATTTTTATAAATCAAGCAAAGTTGGCGGGGATAACTAGAGTACTAGTAGTTTGGAATCCAAACTGCTAGTACATCAATATGTCTCTCATATTTTGTGGCGCTCCGCCTATGCTGTTCGATGTGTCACAGTCCTTAATAAGCTTAATAAATTCTTTGGTCCTTTAGCTATCTAGTGGTGTAATTGAATTTTGGATGGTGATGATAGATATGTAGCCGCAACACTTAACTCTATCCCCCGATTTTGTAATTATTCGTTTTTTGAATTGCCTCCCTATAGATGTCAAAAAATGAAATGGCATAGGCTGAGTTGACAATATACTATTGTCGTAAAATTACCTGCATAGTGTGCACGCGTTGTTGCGCATCCTGGAGTGCAACATTAGCTGCTCGCAACTCCAGTCGCAGTTGCTCTTTCTCTTGTTCACCAACTCTCAACTGGTCACTTAACCGACTCATCTGTTGCTCCTGTTCAATTGACTTGTGCTTGAATGAGGCTATAAGAAACACAAATATTTAATCAAGAAAGACTTTTTTAATTTCAGAATTTATAAACTTAAAAATCTTTAGTTAATCATACCAAGCAAATGATGAGCTTCTTGAGTTGACAGTTCAGCTTTGTCTTTATCATGTATAGCTGCAGTTAACCGTGCACGGAGACTATCTATTTCACTGTCTAATTTTTCTATTTGTGCAGCAAATTGTTGACATTCTTTGACACGCATCTGTAAATATTTCAAAATAAGTATAGTCATGTAATTTACATTTATAGTCAAATGTCATGCAGACAACGTAAAGAGTAAAATGGTGATGGCTTGTCAGCTAATCAGATCTCAAGACACAACATATTAGTACACCAAAGGCGGGAAAAAAAGAGGACGGCCATTGAAAAGATGATCTTTCAAAAGGGTGCATGAAAAGCCCATAACAGAAATCCAGAGCATGAATTAGACGCTGGTGTTGTTACATAAACACATATATTTATTTTCAAATTTACAAAAGAGATGTTTAAAAATTTATTTATATTTATTTAAAACAAAGTAACTAGAAAATTACTTACTTCATACATTACTTTCAATTGTTCATTATTCATATATTCTTGTCGAGCATCATAATTATTAAGACCATTAGCATTACCTAAAATTTCATATTAAAACTTGACAAATAAATTTTATCTGAAGTAGGTTGAAAGGTCGTGTACTTGTGTGGGACGCTACCTGCGTGGATACGCTGGCACCTTCTCACATAATGAGTACAGCCAAAAATGCGGGAGCGGCTGCCGAAGCCGAATAGAAATTCATATCAGTCTAATACATAAAAATTGATAATTTACATTTTGTCATTTAAATATTCGTTAATGTCATAATATGTCTTATCCAACAATAGAGATTTAAGTTTACGTTTAAACAGAGATATTTGTTGTATCTGAATAATGGACATCGGAAGATGATTGTACAGTTGTGGTCCAATATAAAAGAAACTTTTATTAAATATATTCGATTTCACATGGGGGCAGCGAATTTTATGCATGTGCCTTCTACACTCCAAGGTTTCGAACAGATCTATATTACATTTAATAAAAACAATGGACTCGTAAATAAATAGACTAGGAAATGTTAGAATTTTGTGAGTCTTAAAATATTTTTTGCAACTTTCTATATTCTTTAGTCCAAACATTGCTCTTATGCATTTCTTTTGCGCCTTAAAAATTCTTAATTTCTCTGTGGAGTTCCCCCAAAATATTATCCCAAACCTTAAGGATGACACGACATACGCATGATAGGCTGTTCGTATGGCTGATATATTTACTACTTTTCTCAACGTATATAAGGCGTATGAGAATTGACCTAGCTTTATCTAGCTATATCTTAGTTAAATTAAATTAATATTAAATTCTAATTAAACTCTAAAGTAGACTTGTAATTTAACAATAGATTTTTCAATTACAATACCTCTAAAATCTTGATGATAGAAGTGGTTTTGGCCATCACCGGCTCCATATGCATTATATGGCAGTTTCATAGCTTCTTCGTGACTTCTCAAATGTTGAAGGTGGTTTTTTGGAGTCTCACAATATAGTTTGGGAGATTCAGAAATTTGCTGTGATTCTTTTAAATGATTGAGGGATTCCACATATGTTGGCGGTAATACAGTTCTTATAGGATGAACTATTAAATAAATAATAACATAAAATGTTTCTACACTTTAGTTTACAATTTAATATAATAACAAAATCAGTGCTATATTTATGTACAAAATATTTCTCATTCATATAATCTAGGCGACACATTTTGACTTCCTAGAGGTAAAATCATTTTAATAATATGATTTTATTCCTCATAAAAGTAGATAAATGAGAAATGCTTCAATAAATATTTAATTATTTCTTATTGTATGTTCAGTTTTTTAGCAAAGTTTTAAGCCAAAGTGTTGTTATTTTTTTTTTTTATGAATTTCTATGTTCCAAAGTAGATACTGTTAAATGCAATGTAAATTTCTAGGTTTTTATCTATGCATTAATCAGTCAGTCAATACAATAGGATAAAGATTACTCATATTCACTAATAGTTTTAAGGCTCAAAGGTTAAAGTTTAGCTTTAATGAAGGCCGGTAAGTGTAATTGAAACTATATTTAATTTGAACACTATGATGGTTTTCATGAATTATCAAAAATTCTTATCTCGAAAACAATGAATTTCTTGACAAAACGGTTTTTAGAAATACAACTTCGGATGGTGGATATTATCAAAAAAAAATATTTCAAAATTATTGAGGGGGTACTAAAGAAGTGCTGGGTAGTTTTGCTTGAGATTGTATTTATATGCATTAACAGCAGTGTAATTACCTCCATTTGAGTGTGTTGCACCAAGCGTGTAATTTCCACTACTATTAACAGAACTATTTTCATCATCATCTTGAAGGTCATCAAAAGCATTTGCCAAATTATGTTTCAGCTAAAAACATAAAACCTTGTTTTAATCTAATTAAACAATGCCATCTACACTACCAAGGTTATGATTAAGTTTTAGACATTACCTCTTCGTTAAGTCGTTTCTGGTCTTCGAGTTCCTCCTGTTCTTCGAGCCTATCTTGTGCACTATTATTAATATGAATACTCCCAGCTCCTTGAAATAAACTCATGCCAGGCCCTTCCATGTTAGCTTAAATTGAATAATTCTCACAAATGTACGTATAATTTTTACTGCAAATTTCACAGATGTCTTTGAAATACATTGACTTCTGTAGACTTATCAATAAAAATAGTAAAATGTAGAAAGGAGATGTAAGCACCCCGCGCAGAGCACAAACCCGAAGAGGA
>JAOPUB010082502.1:0-13368 GCA_027564055.1 Neptis clinioides
GTGTGACTACGTGACGAGTTAAACGCCATACAATCTTATATAAATACCATTTAATATTACAAATTCATTGCTGGTTTTGCTTGTAATATGTAAAGTTTTGTACTAAGAAATCCAGCAATGGTTATCGTTCATAATGAAATTTCCTATTTTTGAATTATCGTTTAAGAATGCAGTAGCGGTTACAGTGCGGCGTTCGTGACTCAATCGACGCGAGGGGCCAGCCCATACTTTTCCTACTTGAAACCGTTGTTATACATTACCGGGTTAGAACTTAGAACTAAATGTATATAAAACAAAATAAGCAATGTATTATACATTCATTGGCGATACTTTATATTAATATTCGCAGACTCGTTTCTTACAAAGAAATCTTTAAATAGATAATTTTGTTTTCGTTATTAACAATGTCTTTTAAATTATAAAACGTATTTACTAATTATTGTTTATACATAAACTATTAATATAGTTAAATGTTAATAAATAATAAAACAGTTCGCCAGTAATACACAAAACAAAATGGCCGCAAGTCACTATCAATTGCGCGCGTTTTACATATTTATGGTTTTATTTTGTTTTTTCGTTTGCCCTTCAATTTTTTTTACAAAAATAATTACTTAATACTTTTAAAGTTTCTCATGCAACCATTTTTTAACAATGGAAAATTTTGATTGATTTTAATAAAACATTTTTTTTCTATTTATTATTTTTAATTTAATATTTAATTATTCATTAAATTTTTTCATTGTTTTGTTAATCTGTAGACTTTTTATGTTTTCTCGATAATTTATTGATTAATGATTAGTAATCTTTACCAAGGTTATTACTATGGTACTAGTTTTTATCAATTTAAAAAACTAAAATGTACCTATTCTAAATTTTAATGTTATTAATAGTTAATAAATTATGAAATTTCAACTTTTATCTGTTTCCTTGAAAGTTACAACACAGACAAATTGAATAGATGACAAAATTATTATATTTCATTTTATACATTACATTTATATTTCGTAAAATAAAAGCTGAGTCATAACGACGAGACATGTGCTGATACGATGTTTGTAAGTTTTCATTCATTTCCCAATAGATGGTGTTGTAACTATATTGTATAATTTAAAAAAATATTGTCTCTAAAATTCTAATAGCTGGACCGATTTTGATTGAATTTTTTGTATGTATTATCTTTGGCTTTTATTCACAATTGGATTGCTATGCCGATAGATGGCGCTGTTATTATATTTTAATAATACCATATTTTTATATAAATAATTGTTAAACTTTCTAAAATTTTTTACTTAACTACTTCGCCCACTTAAAAATTTACTCTACTTTTGCTAAAAAAAAAGTTAAGAACTAATTGTACTAGGCTGCCATAAGTTCATAAGAACTTCATCTTACATTTTATAACTGATTTCTTTCACTATCATACGTATGGAGGAAGCGGTTGTTAGATAATTTAGTTTGAATGTTGGCTCCATTGATTAGGTCTTTAATTAATTAGTAAGAGTTTTAGTTTCAAAGGTTCTTTACAACTACCTTACCTTATAAAGAAACTATGCAAAAACGGAGGTCAAGGAATTGGGAAGTACTAGGCTACCATAAGTTTATAAGAACCTATAATATGAGACTATATTACATACATACGCCTAGAGCTCTATCATAGATGCCGGAGAAGTACTAGGCTACCATAGGTATATAGGAACTGTTAATTCGAATACATTTGTGTATTTTGTATAGTAAGGTCAAGGAATTGGGAAGTACCAGGCTACCATAACTTTGTAAAAATTTCAATTAGGCCTATACGCCTATAAGCTCTAATAGCCAAAGAAGCCAGGCTATCATAGATGATTTATTAGAACTTCTATTAGAAGAAAACGTATGATCAATGTCAGAGAAGTACTAGGCTACCATAAGTTAGTAAGAGCTATACAAAGTGTGGTTGGTATAATATGATACGCTTTGTATTACCTTATTAATCTGTTAATTTTTTTTTTAAAGCAAATAATCGATGGCCTCAATAATTTTGGACAGTACTTACGAATATTCTTTTTTTTTAAATTAAAAATACTTAATTGGAAAATGTTTTTGAGTCTCCCTAGAAGGAAGATGTAATTAATAATATTCAAAACAATGTCTGTGTTCGACGTGACCTGTGAGTAACACATCGTAGGTATCTTATTTTGCGCATCAATAAATACTGCAACAAATTAGTATTCAATTAATATTCGATCGCCATCTTTAAAATACAATAATGGGCTAAAAAAAACTGAACTACGTTTTTTTTATTTTATAAACGGCAAATCGAATCCTTATTTGTTAATTTATGGTAACGTTACCAATTATGGGCAGTGTTGTCATTGTATTTTTAACTATACTAGCCGACCTGTGCGATTTCATTCACGTGATACTCTGCTCCTATGGGTCGTTATATGGCCTTCCTCGATAAATGGACTATCGAAAAAAAAATATTTTTCCAAATCGAACCAGTAGTTCCTGAGATTAGCGCGTTTAAACAAACAAATAAACTCTTCAGCTTAATAAAATTATAGCCTACCCGCGTGATTTCATTCGCGTGATGCTCCGCTCCTATGGGTCGTATCGTGATGTTTTATAGCCTATAGCCTACCTCGCTAAATGGGCTATCCAATATTAGTATAGATTATATTGATTTATACATTTCCTAATGTGTTAATTCCGAACGGTTTTGATATAGTAAAAAAAAATTAAAAATTAATTTAGAAACCTGTTAAAATGTCAACAAAAAAAGTTTCACGTTCACAAAATAAAATGCATAAATAATTGTTTCTTCAGGTTTTCTACGCCAAAAAGATTTGAGTGATTTAATCTGGAGCTAACTTATGACTATTAATTTATTGAAGAAGTCATGGTCCATACGCGGACGGCCATTTTGACGGCTTGGTTTTACTGTAGATCCAGAAAATTATTTTTATGATAGCGGCGTATTTATTTGGTTAGTTTTTATCTTTGCGTTGCCAGAATTGATACATTTAGAGCCAATATCTAAAATCTATTCTTTTTGTATTGGATAGTCCATTAATTACGCTACGACCCATAGGAGCGGATCATAACGCGAATGAAATCGAGCAGCTACTTTAACATAATAGCTTCTCAAATCAATGCTACCAATTTTAACTTCTATTAATGATGCCAGCGCCATGATTAACGCTTTTCTATAAAATACTTAAATAATTATTTTTTAAACGTCTGATTTCGCAATAATCTGTTATTAGCTTGAGAATTTATCATGTCATGTTTTTCCTTTAAAATTGTTGATAGGGTATAGAGATATACCCTATCAACAATTTTAAAGGAAAAACATGACGCAATACATATAAATATGCATTTAGTATGTAAATTACTTTTAAAAAATATTATCTGTGGGAAGGAATAATGGCGGATTGGGAAACTAAAACAGATGTTTCTATTTAAACAACTTGTGTAATTACACAATCCGTCTTTATTAATATTTGTTACTGCAATTTATTTAATAATAATAAAAGATAAAATGATATTTAAAGATACCGTAGCTAATCTATTTATATCTTGCTGATCGACATTCGCCATTGCAACTAAAACCTCATTCGTTGAGTTCGCGTCGCTCGTTGGTATCGTGTAAAGAATTTGTATCAAGTATCCGAACGCGGACGGGAAATATTGAAGTGTTCGAATTTTAAATCTAGTTTTTAAAGTGACTATGAGTTGATTTACCTCTTATATAGTTATGATATCCTGGTACTCAGCGTTAGTAATAAATAATTCTTTTGACAAAAATTTAAGTTCAGTGTTGCCTACTGTAATAAAAAAAATATTTATTGTGGAATTTGTAATTTATTTCTTTAATATTATTTATTTTGTTAAAAATGTTGCCATACCTCAATTTATATGTTCCATATTGGTAATTATATCCTTACGGTCAAAATAATATTCATAAAATAATTTCAAATTTCGAATTTATCTGAACTAATATAATAAATGAATAAACAAGTGTTTCTATCTCTATCACTCATTAGTGGTTTATCAACGTTCGCGCAGACCGTGTTAGTTAATGTCGAAAATAAAGTAATTATTTTAGTGACTGAGAGTGGTCGTTGTTTTTGTTATTAAAATAATTATTATTAAAAGTGACTTTTAGTTGTATAAACGGATTGTTTAAACATGGGTAAGTATTCAATTTAATTTATTAGTGGTTTAGGGAATTTATTAGTGGTTTTTTAAACACTATGAATTGATACTTGACCTCAATTACTAATCGATTTTAAGAAAGTTTATTTTTAAAGTAATCACTTAAAAATGCTTGAATAATTTTATTCTTTTTTTTTCTTTAAATTAAAACTAATTGTTTGGTATAAAGCTTGATTTAAAAAATATACTAAAAAATTAGTAGTTATTAAAAATTTGTTTTATATAAAGCAATTATTAATTATTGATTTTTGAAAGAAACTAAATAAAAAAAATAGTAGTTTTTTTCTCTCTCTTTTCTCTTTCTTTAAATTAAAATTAAGTGCTTATATAATAGTAGTTTATATTAGTAATATAAAATCTCAATCCGAAATCTGTAGATTATGTTTTATTTTTCTATATGAAATTCAAATTTGGAATCTATTTACAATCAATACAACGTCTTCAGATTTAAAAAAAGTATTCCAAATTTAATTTTTTTTAATTAGAAAAACTAAAAATATACTCTGTGAGTCTTTATCTATACTTCTATACTAATATTATAAAGCTGAAGAGTTGAATAAGATTTTATAAGTTCTTCTGCTACGCCTCGTATTCCATAGTTGTACAATTTAGATATCAACATATCATGGTCTACATAATCAAAAGCCTTTTTCATGTCCATAAACAATGTGCAAACTGTTTTACTTTTGTCAACATTCGGGATAACGTTCGAGAAGAAATTGTATAGTGCCATATTAATGGTGTAGTTCTTTCTAAAACCATATTGTTCCTCGCTAAAATATTATTTTGTTCAAAAAATATGCTTATCCTTTCATATATGGCTTTTTCTATTATTTTGGAGAATATTGAGATTATTGCTATTGGCCTATAGTTTGTCATGTCCTCTTTAGAACCCTTTTTATACAAAGGCTTGATAATAGTTGTTTTCAGTACACTTGGGAATACTCCTTTCGTGAAAGACATATTTATCAGATAACTAAGTACAGGACATAGCAAATGTGCTACTCTTTTAATAATTTTTGTAGAAATTCCATCAAAACACAGAACAGACACTCAAATTTTATTTATATGTATAATTTTTATTTTACAGTGCAAAGTATGAAACCTATGTTAAAAATATCTGCAGACCTCGAGGGTAAATTATTTCCAGCTGATGATGTGCCAGGAGTGCTATGTCATATAAGGCAACAGTTTATGGAATTTAAGAAAAGGAAGGAAGGAAATTAAGATAATTTAAGATAAAAAAAAAACAAACAATGTTTATACAGAGCAGTAGTTCCTAAATAGATTATTATCCTGTATACTTGCATAACCCTAAAATGCATCTAATAATAATATATCAATTTTATCTATATATTTATCTATGCTATTACACATATACATTTTCTATAATAGCTGAATCCGAATGAGAGCAATTACTATTATGGCTCTTTTAGACATTTCAGTTCATGTCTGCTATTAGTCAAAATAGTACATGTTGCGTATGGAACTACCAATATAAGCATGCAGCACGCTAACGATGCGCAACTTTACCCCACTATTTTTGTTCCAACGGAAATAATATTAAATTAGTGTAACAAGTGATATGGGAATGTTTCTTTTTAGGAACCACTGTTTTAGATCTTAAGTTTATCGACGTAAAATTATTCAGTTTGTACATACTTTAACTTACCTCCGAGTCGGTGAACATGCGAACACGTAAACAACCTCTGTGTAAACAGGTTTCTATTACAATCCTAGATCCTAGTGAAACCGATTTTTTATCGGTTTGAATGACGTGCATTTGCGAGTTGCGTGTTATGTCCTGATGAACAATTCCAGAGAGGACAATGGCATCCGGTGAAGGTAAACAGCTAGATATCCGCTTATGTGTCAGCTATTCTGTAATTAACATTACTGAACTACCGTTACAACGTTCATCATCTAAGTGATGCCCGAACCGGTTTAAATAAACACTTTGGTACCTTACTTATTTTTGTTTAATTACAATTAAACTACTTAACTACAATTTACTTCAGCGTTAGTTTTTAAATAAGGAAAAATATTGACGAATTATCATTACTTAGCTAGTCCAATGGCATTGTCAATACTTGTTTAAAAACGAAAAATCACGTGGTTGCGATTCCGGGTTCATCATTAGAGGTGATAAGAGGACGAAATCGAATACTAATACTTACTATACTAAGCTTTAAAGATGGGATTTTAGAAACTATAGCTTAATACAATAATGTGAAATATTCAATTGTCTGTATTCGATCATCTTTATAGATGCATGTATGAACGATTTTTAACAATCTTATCCAAAATATAAATACGCGGTAAAATAGTGTACTCTTTGTCACTTCTTATCAAGTTAATAAAAATAAAATATAAATTGAAATAGCTGATATCTAAAATTCAATGTAAAGATACAAAACTCAAACGTACATCGAATATCATTTAGTTCTATAATGATTCGTATCCGAATTCGAGGTCATGGGATAACTAAAATATTCGACACGATAACTGGCACGTTCTCTTCTCGTTCATCTTTTATGGCAACAGTAAAATATTCACTAATACTCATGTAATAAGGAGGTTTTTGAATGTCAAATCTTAGAAGTAAAATTACATTTTGAGGAATTATTATTTGAGATATCTGAGCACAGAGCGATAAACAAAAATACCACCAATAGTGAAGTAGACAGAGACAGGCAATGCTGGGTATTCAGCGGCAAAACAAAACAAAACGATAACAATTTATACATTCATAAACCAGATAACATAATTGCTAAATTTCAGATTACGGATAAAAACTACTAATCCGGATTACGATAGGGGTTCTCCTTTGACACATGATACAAAAGTATTGTTAAAAGCTTTAGGAGTGATGATGGAAAAACCGATAATTGGGTATTTACTCGTGAATCATATAGTACACAACTCTTGTACATTAAAAACAATAAAAGGGCATTGCAGTTGGAATTTCCGTGATTAAGCTAACTCTATTGCAGATTAAAATACACGTGTACAATAAAGTAAACATCATATTATATAATATGTGTGTCACGTATAGTGTAAGAAGAGAAGGGACTTGGCGCTCCCTGTATATACATTGTGGAATAAATCTAATGAAACTGAAACTAGAATATACAAAAGACTATGCAGGCTAATGTGATGTTGAAGGATTGGCCAAGATGAAGGAATAGCAAGCCTTAGCCGTACGTATATCCTGCATATAAGATATCATGAAGTAAATGAATGAAAGGGCAAAATGCAGTCATACGATGAAGCAATGTTTACGGAAATTAAGAAGTGAATTGCATTCGCCTAGCATTATAACGTCATCGTCGTGTTATTAGATTGCAGTACGGGGTCATGGGTAATTGTTTCTCGTTATAGATATTGTTTTAATCGTTCATTTCTTACGTAAAAACCTAAGACACAATATCATTCATTCTAGTAAAAGAGATAAAGGTTATGTAGTTTCTTTCCTTATTTTTTTCTTTTCTCAGAACGTGCTATCTGTTAGATGTGAAAATAAAGTACAAAGTAGGAACATACCTTTGTAATTCTTTTGATCTAATATTGTGGAGAGCTTTCTTGATGGATGTTCTGGTACTTGTGCTAATAGAGCTTGAATACATTCTAAACTTCTGACGGCAACTGCCTTGTGTAGAGGGGTTTCTCCTGTCACATCTCTGATGCCGAGGGAAGCTCCAGCTTTGACCAACATCCTGGTGACGACGGCGTGTCCGCTCATAGCTGCGAGGTGTAGCGGGGTATGTCCGTAGTCGTTGGGAACGTCGAGCCACGCTTTGTCCGGACACACCCTTATTAGTGTACCGACTGATTTTTGGCATCCATGTACTGCTGCGATGTGTAGTTGTCTATAAAAATAATTATTGATATAAAGCATACAGTACTTTTACATAATATTTGAAAATTAATAAGTCGATTTGTTATCATGTCATGATCTTGGATGCAAAATACATTATCAACGATAGGAGGTAATCGTATTAGCATGTAGGAGGTCCAGTATTAAACTTGTATTAATATCCTAATAAACTTTCACAAAGCTAAATATTCTGAACTCTTAATCAATTATCAAGTTGAATAAACTAAGCATCATCGTTAATCAAAATTTCAATTAATAGCGACGTAGATTGATAAGTTAGTTTTTAATAAAGTATGTATTATGTATAGACACAGAATTACGTGCGAAAGATCGCGTCGGGACTCGGGTTTTCCAATCCATTGAACCTTCTGGAGTTTAAACCGAGACTAAAATAGACATTAACGATAAAGATAGAATGGAGCTGACTTTTTTGATCTTTCTTACTAATCAAGTTTATAAATGAACTGTATAAAAATATGGATTAGTGCGGAAATATTCAATGGATTCAATTTAGAATTCGAAATAAAGTATGACATCAGGCTTAGGGGCACCACAAGAACATTCACACGACAAGCTATAAAGTTAAAAAAAAGGTTTCTTATACTAATGTTGTTAATTTAAAATCGCCTTTAGGTATATATAAATAAAATTTAAAATTTAATAGAGTCTATTCTTGGACACATGAACTCTGTACAGATAAGCAATGATAATATATGTTTACAGAAGATACAATAATATTAGCTGTTGCCTGGCCGCTGAGTGAGTTCAGCATCAGTTTGGCAAGTCCTATAATTCCAGTCATAGGGATCACTAAACATTAATCAGAATGAGTTTTATATAAATAATCATAGTATAAAGATTACAATTATCAATATTTTCTCAGAGCAAAGATAATATAATCAGTGCCATTCTAAATGTTTGTTCAACATTGTTATATGCAGTTTTTTCAAAATTCATTAAAAAACTTTCTGCTAATTTTGGAATTGTTTAATATTTTTGTTGTATTTGATGCTTTAAATAATTATTGTTATTACATGATATTAGATGTCATAAACCACACTCTCTCTAAGATAACTTTAACTTAGTCATAGAGGTTATGATGGTAAGGTGCTAAAATGCTTTTAGCGATCATTTGTCTAAGTGTTAGAATAAATATGATACAGCTTGTAAAAACAGTCATATAAATCAAAGACGATAAAAAATTGAAAGACTTATATAAACTTATTAGTAAAAGTATACTATTATGATCTTGATCAATTGAAAACTAATTTATAAATACAATTTGAAAATAAAATTGAAAAAAGTCCATAAAATAAAATATTTTAAGTTTGATTTGAGTTATATGTTCATAGTTATCATATCATAAATTAACATATGTGATATGACAATGACTTCCCTGGGTTAAGTAAATTTACATACAATATTGAAACCTTCAACATGTAAAGTAGAAATTTAAATTAAAAATTGTTAACAAGACAACAAACTTTGAACCTTATTCTAAGACATATTCACTCCTGTTTGGTTCCTGGAACCTAGTTCATTAAGTTTTTTGAGTAATCAAAGTTGGATCACTTAAGAACTCATTTATGCGACAGCATTTATGTGATGATAGCAATTACTATCTTCTTTTAATGTTCTAAGTGTTAGCTTTTAATGTTCAAAATATATTTTTTTCATTTCAATGACTCGACAAATTGTTATTAAATAATGTATTTGAGATTTATTTGATTTGAATAGGAAATCATACAATTTTATACTAATTAATAAGGAAGTTAAATTTTTGTTTATTTGCCTTATCACACTTTGTATTAACTTGACAGAATTTTCCATTATGAGTTAAAGTTTATAAACTAATGTGGTTTTTCGAATCAGGTATACTAATTTATTAAAAGCCTAGATATAAGAGGATATTGTGATAAATCATTGGATGATAAATCATCCTTGGTATTATGATAAATCATTTCCTGGAATCCAATAAAATGTGTTTCTTGGAACTAATGATACATATCATTAATAATAGAATTCATCTTTCTACAATAATCCTTAACTAATTAAAGGCACTTTGTTTTAAAAGATTTGTATTTTAAAGTTGTTATGGTCATTACAACTTAATATGTAAACAAATAAGTTATTATTCAGTAACACTTATTTAACTAAATGCCAGTATTTATGTTGTAAAATAATAAGAACTAATGTCAGTCATTTTATATTCAAAGAACAATTTAAAAGACAATTTTACCTTGTGTTTTGTAACATGGGTTTCTACAAAGGAATTCCTGATTCTACTGAATAGTTTAGATTGTATTTTATCTACAATTAAATGATATTTTAGTTAAAAATAATAAGTTATGATATGTGTCTACACTTACGTGTCTCCATCAACATCTTGCTGGAACAACAATTCCAGAGGCGGCAGTGGTGAGGCATCCTGAGGCTTGTGATCTTCAATAACAATTAGAGGTCCCTGAGCAGAAGGCGTTTGGTCACTAAGGTCAACATTAGACAGAAGCTCTGAGCACAAGTCCACACCACTGTCAAGCTCTGTATATTCACTAATCACTTTTTTTTCACTTTCCACTGGTTCATCCATATTCGAATCCATCTCCTCCGAGGATAACAGCTGTTCGGACAATACTTCCGAAATGACACCAGAGTCTGTGGTCTCGTCCTCGAACTGCTTGCTATCGGTATTCTTTTTGGCACTCATTTTGATAATAACACTTTAACAACCGTTTAATCGTTAAAACTACAATAATATATTTGATCTGTTACAATTAATGGCACAATAACATGTTTTGTGTGTTATGACAACCGTATCGCTATAAGAACGCGTGCGCAATGAGCACTACATTACATATTCACTAAAATTAAGAATCAAGCTGACTGAATGTATTGAAATGAGTGAAGAAGCTATATTTACACCAATTTGAACTTTATTGGCGTCACACGTCATTCTTCAACAACTGCTGCGTAGAAGGGACTTCTATTACGTTTGGATACTCGTACCAAAACTAAATTTATAACATTTATACACAAAACACAGAAATTCTTGATTGTTTATACTTAATTTCTTAATATATATAAATAACAATATGTCATATGTTTTACAGTTACCTCATAGCTCATTTTTTTTTCTCTTTTTAGTTTGTCTGGCTTTGGCTTACCTTGAGATCATTGACACATTGACATTAACAATATCCAATGTTGTAAGATATGAGTGATTCCTGATATTTCGGGTAATTTATAATTTCATGAACATGATCGGGTAAAATAATACACAAAATTTAATATTAATTCTAAAAAAATCAGTTCTATACTTACCTCAAAATAATATAAAAATATATTTACTTGAAATATAATTTTGTCCCTATGAATTAATCTTTGTAAGGACAAAATGCAAATTAATTGGTAACTAAGTATTTACATCAATTTTAATCACATTAATTTTAAACTTTAAAGTGCCTTTAATAAAACAGAAAAATTATAATTTTTGTAATTTATATAAATTTAGAATTGTCTTTTGGACAAACAATGTTCGGAGAAAAAGTGATAGAATTATTGAAAGAGGCTGAAAGAAATCGCGAAACAATTGATCAGTTTAACGTAAGTTTGTTTTGGTTTTTGTATATGGTTAAAATTTATAGTTATTACCTTCTGTTCAACGATTTTTTTTCTTCACCTTAATTTTATATTTTAAATATGATTATAGGATGAAAAGATACGCCAAATAATTCAAGAGATGCATGCACTTTATAAAATGAATACAACAGATGCGTAAGTAGCTCTTTAACATGCAGATGAGCTTCATCTATGAATAAACAATTATCAATATTCCTTTATATTACAGTAATGAAGTAAGCGACAATAAGTCATTATGGACAACACTTCATGTGAGACATTCTGCATTAGAAAGGAATAAAAGATGTCTTCTTGCTTATATATATAATAGAATGAATAAAATAAAGACATTGAGATGGGAATTTGGTTCTGTGTTACCACCCGATGTTCGAGAATTACTGTCAGATGATGAATATCAATGGTTTTCTAAATATTCTACAAATTTAGCATCTTATATGAGATCTTTAGGTGAGGATATGGGATACAATGGGATAGACCTAACAGAGAACTTACGACCACCGAAGAGTCTTTATATTGAAGTGTTATGTATGAGTGATTATGGTAAATTAGAGTTGGAAGACGGTGATGTGATTATGTTGAAGAAAAATAGTCGGCACTTCTTGCCAACATCAGAATGCCAAACGCTTATAAGGCAGGGGGTTTTAAAACAAATAACATAATCTTATTTTTTTATTATAAACACGAAAGTTTGTATGTTTATTACTTAATCCTGTAAAGATGGCTGAATGGATTTTAATGAAACGTATAATGTGGAAGTTCCTGGGATAAACATTTAAATGTTTTTGTTGAATCTAAGTACAAATGTTAAATAGCATCCAGGCAAGGCTAGGACAGGTCAACCAGTATATATAGGTATAGTTATTAAGGCTGTTAGTAATAAAGGCAACAAATCACTTTATTATATTTGTAAGAGTTTTTATTTTTTATAACTTAAAACTAAGCACAAAATGAAACTTATTCTACACTAACTGCAATATATATAACTAAGTATAAATCTTGTCCGCATGGAATGGCGGCAAGAATGCTAGTTGCATTTCCCCTCTAAATCCCAATCCCGATTCTTTGGGCGTAGAATGAGCCAGCCCTCCTGTCACCAGGCGTGGAGACGTGGTGTTGCGTTCAAAGAGTTGATTTATATGAGGTTAAATATATATTTACTTATAGATTCCTAGGCTTAGGCTCCAAATCTAATTGATTTCAATTTGTCAAAAGAAGTGGATGTAAAATTTTCAAAAAATAACAAAAATGTCTGTATATATTACTGAATTAAGCAACAAAACTGTTCTAGTTCATATTTCAGTATATTAAAAAAAAACTGATGTACTTTTTAACGATGAGGAATATTACCTACATGTAATTATTGTAAATTGTAATTTTTTTGTAAGGGGCCGTCCATAAATTACGTGAGGTATTTTTTTAAATTTTCTGTGTCTCCTCCCCCCTAGTGAGATGTGAGATTTTATTCAACCGAAGGGGGTTGAATAAAATCCCCATCTCCCAATATCATGTGAGATTTTTCAATTTGTACGTTTCTTATGCAAATGATGCAAAGTATGAATGAAATTATTTAAATTATTTTTTATTACAATCAGAAAAAAAATTGCGTGATATTTACCGAGACCCCCCCTCTCTCCAACGTAAAATTAGATGAG
>JAOPUB010082713.1:0-13351 GCA_027564055.1 Neptis clinioides
TCAATTATATATTGATGCCAACTTTAATTAACTGAGATAATGATAAACTAAACATTCACTTCTACTAATGCGTCATCGGTTGCATCTAATAAACGGCGCCGTTAAGTTACTTAACAATTATTAATTATAAGCTTCCGTCTTTGTGTTGTTCTGATATGTGAACTATAGTACTGTAAAGTTTCTCATTTCTTATTCTCCCCTCCAAATAAGCTGGAATGCTTGTGTTAGGAGTGGGTCACGTCAGTAATCCAGTGACTAGTAATTGAACTCACGACCTATCGATTGTGATCGTGAGTCCAACGCCTTAGTCACTGAGCTACTGACGCTTCTTATAATATTAGTAGGAGTCGGACAATATGAATAACTAGTTACATACATAAAGATTTCTATATTCTATTAGTAACTAGTCGACGAGCCCTCGCTTCGCTGAGGTGTATTATGTTTTCGCGATTTTTTAAAAATAAAAGTCTAGCCTAATATATTTCTTATAATATCGGACAATGAAAATCCCGTCCAAATCAGTCTAGCCGTTTCAAAGATTAGTCGGAACAGATGGACAAAAATATAAAAAATGTTGTTTTCGAATTTCATTTAAATGTATAATAATTGTTTTTTTAGAAAAATACCTGGTTGTAACTCTCAAATGAATATTTTCCATAAAGAGGCAAAGGAATGGAGAATAAAAGTACCATAGACACATAACTTGTATATTATAAAAACAAATGATATTCACAATGCACGATGAGGTTATTTACACACGCCATTCATTTATACACAAACACTAAACAACTATTCTTACTCACTATATATAATTACTTGACATTTTCCAGTCTATTGCTTAGTTTGTGAGGCCTATGTAGAGATCGTTGAAAATAAGGAATAAATAAATGTTTGTAGAGATATCTAACATTCGACCATTTTTTACTAGTCAAGAAAAAGTCTTCCCGATTTTCCATACCAGATCTGCACGGAATCACTTGAACTGTGTGAAAGGTTTTTATGAAGAGAAAAATTACAGATTCCTACTATTCTTGTTCTCCCCTCCAAGTAAGCTGGAACGCCTGTGTTAGGAGGGAGCTACGCCAGTAGTCCAGTGACTGGGATTTGAACTCACGACTGATGCTTTTGAAGTTATTTAAATGAAATTCAGTATTAATATTTTTCATTGAAAGTCATAAAACGTGTACATTTTTTCAAAAATCATGCCATAATAAGGTAGAAAGGGGGGGTGCAAAATTAGTATGAGTTAATAGCGCAGCAAGACCGAGTCGGCTAGTAGTATATATTATCTAGGTCTTCTTAGATAAAGTAATAAATCAGAACAAACGAAAGAATAATATCAGGTTGAAGTGATTAATTTATCAAATGGTCGGCACGTTTTAGCGATTATGTATAATCCATGAAAGACATTTTAATTATTCTATTTATTTTAATTATTGTGATAGAACATTTTTGAAAAAAATAATATCAAAAATGTTGTATGATTTTTATTTGTAATTTTTTGAAATTGTTTGTGGAAATACTTAACTATAAAAAACACGCTAAAACATTATTTCTCCAACTATGTGTAGCAATTTCATTAAGGTGAGAGTGGCATATTACATCTAAATCACAAGTTTCGTGTCTGTCGGTGCAGGATTATGACTCCCGCTATAAAAACCTATAGAAAATGAAATATTTTTTTAATATAAGCACTCGAAACGTGTTACACGTTGGAGATATTCCATCATACATGGCGCTATTAAAATTATATAAATTTCCATATTTCATTATAAATTGGGCAGGAGCGCGAATCTGTACAAAATTTAATTTAATAATAAAACATTCTAATTCCAGTGCAGATCTTGCATAGAACCACCACTGCGAAACCATTTAAATGTTATTATTTATGATAAATAAACACTATTTATATATTTACAATTATTTTGGCACAACGTCGCGCCGCAGAGATCAATTTCTTGCTGTATATTGGAATACTGAATTTCCTACTATTTTTCACTCTCAAATATAGAAGACGTGCACAGTGCACAGCACAGTAGTCTGCATAAATATTTACAAGTATAAATCTGGTATTCACAATAAATCAGTAGTGGGCGCCGCGGCCGCGTTACAAGTAATATTATACAACTATTACACTAGGACTAGAAAGTAATGTTACATTTGTTGTAACTTAAAGCTGTATCATTCTAACTGCAGCTAACAAAACGAACATATTTGTTGAGTGTTGTTAATTGTAAAATGTTTGATTCGAATTGCAAAAATTAATTTTACGTAAATTTTGTTCTTTGAGACCCTAAAGAAGAGACCATCAAAGTTACATAAACATCTAATGGTTCAGGTTTTTTAATTGGACAATTTCATATGGAATGTCCCATATGCAAAATAAAGCAAAAACCTTCGATTTCACTTTGGTGTTTATGTTTATAAATCTCTGTTCATTTATCCAACTGAATATTAGCAGTCAGTTTTATCTATATTCAATATTTTAGTATGAACCAGTAAGTGCTATGGTTGTGCGCGCGTGTCGCACTATTTCTTCTTGGGCTTCTTGGGGTTGCGCGAGCGGCTCTTGCCCTTGCAGAGCGGGCAGATGGGAGCGTTGCGGTGGATCTGCTGGTGGCAAGACAGGCACGACTTCATGGGCGGCGGCTGCTGCCTGCGCAACATCAATAGAAATAAGACGGCGGCGGTCGACGCGGGCACCACCAGGGTTGTTGCAAATATCAGTATCAGAATGAGTAATACTAAATCATTTCAAATGCAATTTAAGGTAATTATTAACTTTTGCTAAATTTCTGTTAAGTATCTGTCTCTGTACAGCATCAACGACGACGAAGTTTACTACCTATACTTCTTAAACAGTAGCGGGAATATCTACTTATAGTGTGGGTAATATGTATTTATGTTTTACCCAACACAGTATATATACCAAGTTTGTTAATTATTATAAATTAATTCATATCAGCGCCAGCACTGCCTATACAGTGAAGAAATAACAAGATAAACCAGCAACAACTCTGGTGGGTACATGTACGGGGATTTTATTATAGTGCAGCCATATCACAATTTATTTTTTACAAAAAAAGTTATTCACAAAAAGGACTAAATAGAATCTTAATATAATTAGAAAAATAATAATAAAAGCAGAGTAATGGAACAGAAGGAAAGAAGGGATTGAGGTACACAAGTCGTATAATGTTGTGGTCTCAAAGGAACAGGTCACCATCACCAAGCACCGGGCAGGAGCCGCAACAAAAACAAAAATCGAACCTCAGCTGAACGGTAAGGAAATCCTGATCTAGAGCAGGATTAGCAGACCTGAACGCGGGCGGGGGAGGTGGCTTGCGCGGCGCTGGAGCCAGAAACGCGCCCGTCACGGCCGACACGGAGGCCGCGGGCAGGGACCGGGTCGACGGCGCTGGGAAGCGACTGCAAACATAACCAAACAAACTCTTCAGCTTTATTATATTAGTATAATAGATTGTGACACATCAACTGCGCCATAATTACAGTGCCCATAATTTTATCTATTTATTACCTTTTTTTTAAATTTTTTAATCAGCAATAACAATAAAAATAAAATACATTTATATAAAATAGTAAGTAACTCACTCGGGTGTAATGGGACTACCCTCCTCCTTATGTAGATCTGGCAACCGATCCAGCCCTAGGCACTGTCTCCTCAGCAGATCCACCTCAGCCTTCAGGGGACGATAGTCTTCATGGAGGCGGGAAGCATTAGATAGCTTGCGGGACATGCTCTCCTCTGTTTGTTTTATTACTGTCTCCATCTGCAACATTAAGCTTGCACTTTGTATCCATTATATATTAGATAAACAACAAACAATAATCTTTATTTGTTATTTTTTTAATAACATAAAATTAGTTCATTCATAATTTATGCAGAGCAGAGCTAGAATCCATCAATATTTTAATTTCTAAGCAAAAACATAATTGTGTATATGTTACTGTGTATAAAATATTAATTTATACATTTATTTAACATAATTATGAAATGTAATACATATATTACATACAACCATTTTAAAACCAATGGAGCAATAAGCACGGTGATTTAAAGGAAGTTTAAAAAGGTGTATTTATTTATACTAGAAATACATTATTTCATAGCTGAATAAAACTGAGTAGTTGTGGAGAAGCATAATAAACAAAAGAGCAGCGGGGCGGCGACGTCGGCGGCGTCCACCTGTTGTTTACACTAACTGTATTTCTGTATTGTTCTGAACATTTAATTGTAAAACGATTACTCTGCTTCCTAAATTAAAAACTTTTGAATAATTTTGGTCCTCTTGGGTAGCATTATTATTTTTAATGAAATTGGATGAGGTGTCGAACTAGTCTGGCTCATTCAATGTAATTGAATTGAAGCTGATTTGTGACATTAAAGAAGTTTTTAACTACGAAATTATTCTTGCTTGAAAGATCTTGCGCAAAAAATATGTTTTCTAAATGGCATATTCTTTATAAAAAAGGGAATACTTAATTGCTTACAAACTAAAATTTTGAGTTTTGCCTTTAATAAATTAGTGATAGAATTTATTAACTACTTAATAAAACTCTTGAAAAAGTAATGTAAATTTATAAAGCTGTATTTATAATTTGTTTATTAAAATATTTATATGTTTTTGATGTAGCTCTATCTAAGTCATTACCTTACAGAATATTAATGATTATTAGCAAGTGAAGAGGACTTTTTTATCCCTTTTTAAAGAAATAATGCGAAGTGATCCGTGAATCCGACGTGAAATTTGGAGGGTGTACATCAAACTGTATATACTGTTGCATATATATAATATATGTATATATATGCAACAGTGCATTAGAAATACGTTAAATTACCTAAAATAAACAGTACATACACTAATGCTGAAATGTCACATACAGATCGTACGTATTTGTAAAACATATTCGTAAAACATATTCGTAAAATAAATAAGTAAACGTGAGTTGTCAATAGAATTGAGTGATTCTATTCTCTTTAGTCTTAATGAATGTTTGAAATCTATGGTTTATTATTTACGTCAAACACTAATTATCTATGTCTATACTTTTATATCTGTATCTATACTAATATTATAAATGCAAAGGAAACTCTGTCTGTCTATCCGTCTATGAAGTTGGGAAACAACATAGGCTATGTTGAAAATAAAATTTAATTTATATAAGATCTAATACATAGTTGTGATTTTGTTCATACAAAAGAAAATGTATATTTTCACTTAATTTTGTGAATTTTTGATGCTATTTAGTTGATTTCTGTCTAAAGTGTCTATATTTTATTGATATTTACGTATTACTGTGCAGTATAGCTCCAATATAGAAAATAATTTTACCACACTTATCTTAAGGTAACAATATTAATGTAAAAATGAAAAGAAAATGAGTAAAAATGTCAAAATCTGGTAGAGGATATTAAAATAAAGTTCAATTTGTCATAGGTGATTCCTAGATTCATTAAATAGTTGAGAAAAATCTAAAAAGCTCTTTCAGGTCTATGATTTAACTGCAAAAATAAAAGCGGTGATCAAGTATTCCCATACATTATAAATGTCCTTCAAATTAAAAAAGGAACACGTTACGTAAAGCCTTCGTAAATGAATCTGTTCATTCTTCTACTAAATAACGTCTTATGTAATACTAGCCGATACGCGAAGTTCTCTGCTTCTATGAGTCTTAGCGTTATGTTATATATATAGATCATAACCTACCTCGATAAATGCTATCAAGAGTATCCAAAACTAAGAGATCTTTTCAATTTAAACTAATAATTCCTGAGATTAGCTAGCTAAATAGACTTCTGAGCCTCATAATATTAGTATAGAATAGAAAATGTATTAACCATCCTTATTTTTATCAAGATGGGAGAACTGCAGCCTAAGATTCTTCTCATGCTCTCGAACATAATGAATAAACTCCGACAGGGTGACGTCACCAGGATCCTTACCAGTCTTTGCCAAAAATTTCTGGAATAAAATATTGAAGAATTATATAATGTTAAGCTTACTTAACGGTATTACTAAACTTATCTTGTGGTAATACATTGTAAGAAAGTAATCAACCTACTCATTACTTAAAAGTGTATGTTTATAATAATTTAAGTAGCCAGAATTTAAACATTCAATGAAGAATAAAATTTGCAGTCCTAATGTATCATTTATTTTCATATACCGAGATGTGTTTTTACTTTACATTTACTTGTAATCCGAACAGTTTGTGTTAAAACAAACGGTATTTTATATCAAACTAATAATGCATTAGAATGCTTTGTTTCCTGTATTGTAGCATGCACCAACAAGTTTCTCCCGATTATTCCCCTTAACGTCTAAGGCTAAAATTACTGTTCAATGTATTCCCTATTTTCATTCACATTCAAAGACATTGAAAAAAATTATGCTTTATATCCTATATCTTAATCTATTTTAAGTTTTAACGTTAAGGCCTTAATATGGTATAGTACCTTTTCTTTTATCATTATAGAATAAAATCAGAAAAAGAAAAGCTATTATGACTTTTGAAAATAAACTCGTACAACATTATACAAAATTTAACATAACAATGGAATTCAATCTCAGCTGTTAGCAACTGTAACAATGCTAACATATGCACATGGAAGTAAGGATACAAAGATAAAAAATCAATATTGTTCTTGTTTTCTTGTATTCATCAATACATGTAAATAAAATTGGAGTTGTCTGTTTGTTATATTAAAATAAAGGCGTTTTACTAAGTGCATTTGGATACATATTCATAACAGCTTTATTTAAAATTTTTATCTGCCTGTTTGTTTTTACTAATCTCTGAAATGGCTGGGGCACCATTTAATCGACACATATTATTAAAAATGTAACTTTTATTAAATTTTAATGTCAAGAACCTAAACATCTAAATATACAAACATACAAACTTTAACAACCTTAAGCTTTTAGTTGGTATCTAAAATTTCTATGTCACAATAAACCAACAATCCGAAGAAAAACTCATTACATACTTTCTGCCATATTAAATTGACAATATTATTAATTTGCTAAAACAGAAGTAATTGTTATATATGAAAACTACAACCACACGCAAGAATTTTAAAGAAATCCTAATATGGACCCTCTAAATCAAAAACATAAGTGCTTACTTTAAGACATAGTTTATAGATTTGTATAAACAAAAATAAAATTGAACATTGAAAGCTATTTGGAATCAATAAGAATACACTCGTAGACTCAATGAAAAAATTGAGCCTCGGCTATTTCAAATAGCTTAATACTCTTTATCCAATTACGTCAAGAACTTACATTGAAAAAGGACAGCAGTTGACACAATAAGTCATAATATGTACATTTACTTTTATTTATTACTAGACAACCCAACATTTAGTATGTTGGGTTGTCTAATAATAAATAAAAGTAAATGATTTTAAATAAATTTACTATTACATTTTTTAAATTAATAATTTTAATATAACTGTATATATGATGAATTCCCACGGAAATTTAATTCCCTAATTTGATTCCATTAAGCCTTTTTTGGTAATAAAAGGTAGCCTATGTCATTTCTCAAGCCTTAGTGTATCTCTTTACCAATTTTTGTCAAAATCTTTAAAGCTATTGTTGAGTTATAAATAGTATAATCAACCCATCTTATGTTGTATTTATAAGAAAAGCATGAGTGTAGTTGAATGATATTTTACAATTACATTTGTAACTTGACAAAGTAGAAGATTTTACAAAATCTACTAGAATTATAAAAAGTACTGACTATGATGTATATGAATGAAAATTGATAGTGTTGCATTGACTTTCCTTATTTAGTTAAATGCACATCTCTAATTGCTTACCCAATAACTAAGGAAATATAAAGCAGGATGATATATACATTATATTGTGTGAACTGTTAGTAGAGTTAGAGCTGTGGTTACAATATTTAACAAATGTGACTAATCATTTGTTGAATACTATAACCATTTTTGGTAATAAGGCATGACTCATATCTATTTCTATTTAAAGCAATATGAAGAGTTTTATTGTCCTACCAATTTTGCAGCTTTTGTATTTTTAAATATGAAAAATAAATGTAAGTTAATTAAAATGCAATTCAATTTAATCTATTAAAAATAATGAGATAGAAAATTTCTAATTTTATTAATGAAGTTGTAGAAAATTATATAAAAAATAATTGCATTATAAAATTAGTAGAGTTTATGCATTATAAAATTAGTTTTTAATCAGAAGCTAAGTTACACGAGGCAAGGTAAAACAAAAAATTTAGAAGTAATAATTAAAAATTTTAACGCTTTTAATCACGTGGTACCAAGTAATAAAAGAAAGTTTTAACGAAATAAAACTACCGTTAGTATTGTATGAATCGTAAATACTAACCTCTGCATAGCTTCGGTTTATGTGCGGGGCCAATTCCTTGAGAGCAACAGACAGATCGTGGATATCAATTTTACCATTTCCATCATTATCTAACTTCGAAAATAATTTTTCTAGTCTTTCTTCGTCTTCTTTTGGTAATTCTTCTATTTCCAACGGCGGATGACACTGCACCATGGTGTCTATAGTCTGCGTAAGTACTACGAGAATAAGATGAAAAATCTTCATACAACTTGGTATGGTCATACATTACTTTAGTCTAAATATAAAATACAGTTAAATCCATCTTTACGGATTACGTCTCGACTCTCATTCAAAGAGAATTTTGACAGGTCTTCTAGTTTCCTACTTGCTCACTAATGTAGTACTAATGTTAGAAGTAGTATGTTAGGTAGTGTGAGTTGTAAAGCGAGAAACTTTTGCAATGCCGACACAAAAAACTCACACACCGACATTTTACAGCACTGCGGCGTGCGTTAATTTTCTAGGCCACGAGACTCACTGCGACCTCTATGTTAAACATAATGAACTTTAATATCGTATTAGTTCGTTTTATTCTCGCCATCAAATTTGTATATCTTTCAAATTAGAATAATAATTTATTGAATATAATTTTTCTTACTTATAATGTGTTCCTCAGTATTATTTTTATTCACATCGATGGTACTATAAATAGTGGCATATTTTTATCGTGGTAATCCATAACATTGTAATAATATGTCTGTACAAGAGAGGGCGCTAATAACACATTACTGTAATAATAAAATATACTGTATTTGAAGGCGGGAAGTTTAAACTAAAAAAAACTATTGATTTAATATTAATATCCATCTAAGATAAATGTTATATGTATTATCCACATCCACACATCAACACAATTATATAAATAGGAAAGATTTGTTTGTTTGTTGCGAATATTCTCAGAAACTACTGAACCGATTTTAATAGTTCTATCGATTTTGATAGTTCTACTGATCGAAAGCTATGTATTTTCGGTTTCTAGGCATTGTGGTGTGGCCATATTTATTTTAATTAAGAAAATATGGCCATTTTAATGTCATAAAGTGGCAATTTTGTTATTAGAAGTTTATCTCAGAGTACTAAACCGATTTTGATAATTCTTTCGCCGATAGGAAGCTACACTATTACCGCGTGATATGATGGTACAGCATAGCCATACTTTGAAATCAATAAGTCGTCACCTTATGTTCTTACTGTACCAATTTTAAAAAATATTTTTTCTTTTTGGTTTAATGTCACGAAGTAGAGACAAACACACTTGTGAAGTTTGACAGGAGAAGTAGAATTTTTAATTCGCGTATAATAAGAGGATTCCACCATGTTAATTTTAATCTACGCCGATACAAGATTAGTTAGTAACCTCTGTATCTATGGTATATGCTTAAACTAATATTATAATCATTAATCCACTATTTACGGTTTAATTTTGTTATATTTAATAAATTTACTCACAAATCTTACATGACGCGGACAAAACACTAATTGAAGGATACATTTAACATCAATAGAAGGAGAGCATCATATAGTTTCCAAACAACTTTTGGGGAAAAAACAATGGAGTTGTGCCTTCGCCCAGGCCACATTCACACAGTGAATGATAACGGTTTCTTAATTTATGAAGATGTACTGGAGGAAATGACCCAACGAACCTTATTTTGATGAAAAAAACAAGGGTCATCGTGGGATATCATATAGGATAGCTGCATAGTGTTTACCTTTCACTAATTTTATTGAATCCCACATTGAATTCAATTGATAGTCGAATTTTACAATGGTATAGCGCTTTATCCTACTTTGTATATCAGCAAAAGCATCAAATTCAAAATTATTTATTTGCATGGATATGGTTACATTATAGTGTTACATTATAAAGTATTAGATCGCATATTTTGCCGTTAAAACAGCGTACAAATATTTAGATAACTAATAATCATTTTTAATACATTTACAAAAAATATAATTATTTTAGAAATATGTCAAAAATATAATCGTGTCAATAATAAATTCAAACCATAATCAGATAAAACATTTTATAATAATTAATAATATTATATGGGGCGATTGAAATATTCATTAATACTATTAAAACAAATTATCCAACAATCACCTGTGAATATGAAATTTAAATGCCGGCATATTGTATTCCTTAAGGTGGGCCGGGAGCTCATTGAATATTTGAATTGTCATACAATAACAATTATTTCTATATAATCGTAATCTAATCTTGGTAAATAATCAATTTTTATGTCTTATAACTTGACCATGAGTGGGAAAGATATTGGGGTTCTTTTTCACGAAAATACATGTTTCTTTAATATATAAAAAAGGTAAGGTGAGCACATTCCGTGATCGAAACAATGGTGTACAAGAATCTAAGAAATGTGCCCTACTTATATTTGATGTCCAAGTTCATATTTTTGGGGTTGTATCCACTAGTAAAGCAATCATTTTAGTTTTGTCAATGTTAATTTTGAATTGTTGTCATCTGCAGTCTCTTGCCGTAGATACCTGAGTTACCTGAAATCCAATCCAATGTAATGGACAAACCTTTCTGATAATATGAGTACAGCAACTCCCGAATCCTGAATACGACAGAAACTCTCACCTTACTAAGAGACAGATTATTTGTATTAGTCTGAAGCTAGCACAAAGAGTCAGTCGGTATTAAGGTGGCTTATGTTGTAGATTTCGACAAAATTAATTGCTACTAAAATTGCAATTAACTCTCCTGTAAACACTAAGGTTGGGAAGCACTGGGGAGCACTTATATTGTAGGTAGATGTTAAATTTGGGTACCCAGCAAACAACACCAACGCAGCCATTTACTGACAATTTCGAAGAATATGTGTAAATTTTGAAAAAATCTCGCCAATTTTCATTAAGGTAGTGACGAATCTTTTGCTTCTACCGTCCTTTTATTTATGCCTATATTATTCGTCATAATGGAGGGTTGGTGTATTAGGCCATGAAAATATTAAGAAAAAAGTGGAACAGTAGAAGAGAAAATTGGATGACGGAGACTAGTAAATTTTACAAAACATTTTAATAAACAAGTGGGAAGCTGATTCCTTTTAAAAGTTATAGAGAACTTATGAAGCTTTTTTTAACAAGAGATATGAAGAGAGTTGTAAAACTACAAATAAAACGGGCAGAAAGATACTGGGTGCGTAGCTGTATTGGAGGATCAATCATTCCACTTTAAGAACAATGGTTGGGAAGGATTTCATTGCTCCTAATACTTTTGTTATCAAGTTTTATTAAGTTTGTCAAGTTTTATTAAAGCTAATTTATGTATTGGGTGCAATACAAAACGTCCATAATCAAGATTACGGACTATGGCACAGTAGAATAATTTTTGTGTCTAAGAAAAAATAATCTCTCTGATAGGAAGCTACACTACACTATATCTACTTTAAAGTCAATATGTCATCGACTCATCCTCACTTTGCTACTACTGCACTCATTTTAAAATTTTATTCACTCAGGCAATGCAGTGCTGCCACCATAATAAATTATTCATCCGGTTCGGTTCGTTTCGGTTCGTTCGGTCCTGTTCCCGTGGGTGCATATGTATATGACAAAATAGTAAACGTCTCAGACAAAACTATCAATAGCCTCACATAGTACATTCGTAATGCGCAATTTTCTCTACATTTTTTTCTCTGACGTAAACTTATGTGGCAGCGGTTATCCTAATCGAAAAAATCGTTTCGCCGAGGATTGAGATTTTGTTTTCGCAGAACTAATTTTTTTATAAAATGCAGGTAGGTAAACTAAGTTACTCCCTGTAACATGAGCTATTTGCCATTTGAAATAACTACGTTATAAAGTTGTCAAGTGCATTTTTAGTGAAAAACTATTTATTTGGAATCGCAAACATAGACTTCAATAATATTTATTAGAACGGGAAAAGAGATATACTTGACCCCCCTTTGTTTTTAGGGTTTAATTAAAGAACTGAAAGATTTTTCTTTCACTATGCAGAATTTATCTAGGAATCACCTGAGGAAATCGTCAACCATGTAAATTTTCGTGTGTTCAATAATATGGGAAGTTTGATTCAGAAAGAAAGATCAACAAACATGCTAAAAAATTCAGCCAGATTGTTCCCAGTTTATATTATAGGTAGTTTTCTTAAATTTTATTAAATACTTGATGCTAGTTTAAACTTTATTTATATTACTTTTTCTCACATTATTAGCTGTATAGGCTTCGCCATCTTGAAATAATGTCTATTCAATATTAAATCGTCATAATTATTAGAAACAATTATAAACTTATAATCCTCTTTAAAGATGATTTCACTATTGGATTAGCAATAAGGTGATATATATAATATCAAGTATCCCCAGATACACTAAAGTTATTAAATTAGTTTTATTTAAAAAATATTGAACTTATAATTTAATCCTATTTAAAACTTATTTTTAAATAAATAAATGAATTATTAATATCTAATAGAAATAAGAGTAATAATCACTCAAAAACTTATAAAGATATTCTCTGACGACGAACACTAAACGACTGTGAACAAAATTTCGTTATTAAGGTATTGAGAACGTTTCTTTTATTAACGTATGTGAATAAAATCTTTCTATTCCATGCGAACTGTAGTTTTTTTTTCGGGACAACTAACTATATTTGTACAAAATTTCGTTCGGATCTATTAAGGTATATGAATAGTACTCATTTATCCCATAGGAACCATAGCATATAACATTTTTCCGGGATAAAAAGCCATTCTATTTTCTAAGTCAGCCTATAAGATGCTTATAATTTATGCCAAATTTCATGAAAATCGGTCCAGCCGATATATGCGTGATGCGCGTACAAAGACAAACATACAGACAAACAAATATCTGAAATTATATATTATGCATAGGTATACTAGCTGACTAGTCTCGCTTCGCTGATGAGTAATCATACATAATTATTTTGCACTC
>JAOPUB010082818.1:0-13348 GCA_027564055.1 Neptis clinioides
ATACAATTTAGAGTGAAGTTTGGGACAACAAAAGAATATGAGATGCTAAGTTACTATGTTACAACTGACAAATATAGCATCAGTCACTTGTTTAGGAAAAAACCTATATTATCCCTACAAATAACCGTTGTCCAAGAGTGCCGGTATATTTTTTGATTGGCGCAATAAGCGGGCATGCGCTCGGATTCAATTGGAAGATTGCGCCGATGTGTGGGAAGACGACAATGCTTGCCCTCAGTCCACTGAGGATATCCTTCCAGAAAATAACTGACTGCCAATCACATAAATCATACGCGCAGCCGCGGACAAAAAGAATGAAGCAACAACTTGTATTGAAACTCGTGTAACTTTGACATTTTATCGTGTTAAAGATCACTCTATAGCGAACATTCCTTTGATACTGCAATAGATAATGCCGCCGTGAGACAGAATGTAAATAAATCGTAAAAAGGTCTTTATGTGTCTCTTTTTACAAGGATTATTAACAAATGCTTATCCATGTAATGTTTTAACTGGATAAGCATTTATTAATAATTATTCGTGCATAATATGTAAAAGTATGACATTTTGTTATTAGTTGGTTATTGCCGAAATACCTTTCGTTCCTTATCTTGCATTTCCTTCTGTTATAGTGACCTGTATAAAGAGTATGTTTTATGCTCTATATTAAATTAAAAAAGTAAATAATAAGCTTACAAATCTGTGGCCCAAGCCAAGAAACGATTATTTAATTTTTTATATTAATCATTGTAACAATATCCTTTCAAATATTTCAAAACCTGATATGTAGATACTCGTATTAATCATCGTTTCCATTTTATTATCCTGCATCAGAACAAAAAATAAACAACAAAAGTCTATGATTACGTATAATTACAAGTGATATTGATGGCAATGGCCTCGTCTGATGTTGGAACCAGTCCCCAGGTCGATGGATATTTTTTCTTTATTTTACGAGTGCAGTGAAGTAATGTGAACGTAATCTTTATACAAAGAAGTACTACTAGTCGATTCGTCCTATCTTCGCTGAACTACGTCAAAAATGATCAATATTTTTTCAGATCATTTTGGCTGCTACTATTTTTATAGAAATAAATAATAATAATATCTTAAATATTTTTGTACAGACATTTGATATATTACATTTTTATACGGAAATAGCTTACCCGGACGAACTTTCTTATTATGATCGTTATCGAAATTTTCGAAAGGCTTGTTTTACTATTTATTTATCATAGTCGTCTGTTTCGTTCCTTTACTCATTTTTCATATTCAAACAAAAACTAACACCTAAAAACAATTATTCGATTTGTTGCAGTTTCTCGAAAATTATACGTTAACATACATAGAAGCGATTCATTTTTATTTAGCAGATTTAACATCTAAAGAGGTGTACATAATGCGGAGGGCATAGATCGTATGGGGATAAATATTCTCATCTTTTGACTTTAAATTCTGTATTCTATATAAATGTCAGTAAAACTTAAAGGTTACAGAGTCTACAAACAGTGAATCATTCATGCGATAGTATCTCTGCATTCTAGTTTCCGATTCTATTCAATGAGTCGATTAAAATTCAGATAATGTGTGGTCGTCTCGCCGGATCATCCATATTACTGACGCGCGTACAACATCCTGTCTAACAGCACGCAGTAGGAAGTGTCCATCATGTGCCAACTGACAACTCACTGTTTGCATTTCGCAAAAAAAAAAATAAAACATTTTTATCGCTTATTGATTGGTATTTAGTAAAAAATTCAGCATAGAAATGACTTAAGTGTATCTACAAGTATTCCAATATTGCAATAAATAGAATGGCCTTTTCCAAAAATTTACATCTATATGTATATAATTCTCAAAATTTTATACGATCATATTAAATTGTACATATGATTCGCACATATAACGTGAATATATGACATCTTTGTTATTAGTCGTGTTATAGCAGTCACTGATTCCTTTATATACCATACGTTAAAGGTTCCGAACGAAATAATAATAATATGAAAATAATGAATGTTAAAATGTTTAACGAAATATATTATAAACTTGAAATGTGCAGAATGTTTTCCATATATAAATATAAAATATTCAAGTTACGTGATGACGTGCTGATTACACGTTATTACTACACTCATCAATTTCTTCATGGTTAACAGCAAAACAGGGTTATTTTTAAAATAAATATTCCGTACGGGCCTGTATTCTATTTGTAGACCGGCGCCAGACCACATTCCAAAAGGACCTGCTGCTATCAACTTGGTCTTTCCCTTAAGTAGCCAGGTTATTAATAGACTGGGAATATATTGACTACATTTTATAATTAAAGCAAAGTTTATGAAAAAAAAATTATTATATATAAAATATTATTAAATAGATAATAAACTATAACCAAACACAAAGCTTCCTATAAGTCTCTACTTATAATACAATACAAAAAGCAATAAAGGCTATTTCGTAGCCCACTTTCACAAATAGTTACATCCTACTTATTTATATCGACTTTAATTTACCATAACTAGAAGATAAGCCCCCGTCCCCAGTGAATCGGGCCCTTAGATGATTCAACCTTAATAGAAAAATTGCCGTGAATGTCGAAGCCGGCCGGCGCCGCGTAACATTGGCCTTACCGCACTCACGACTTGCAAACGTGCATTTGAGCACTTAAAGATTTTGTTGTCGTTATTTTATCAAACCACTAATCACACAATTTGTCTTTTCAGGATGAAGGTCTTACTACTTTGTATGGCCTTTGCGGCTGCGGGTATGGCGATGCCAATTGCTGAGGAGAAACAAGATGTGCCTATCGCTCCTCCATCCGTTCCTGAAGTCAAATCTGAGGAAATAAAACCTGAATCAGAATCAAAACCAGTTGCAGTTGAAGAAAAAAAGCCTGAACCGGCAGCAGAGGTTAAGAGCGATGATAAACCAGTAGAAGTTGAAGCTAAAAATGCAGATGCTCCAGTAGAAGCTTCTGAATCTAAAGTTGAAGCTACCCCGGAAGTTAAAAAAGAAGAAACGCCTCAAGAAAAATCGGCAGACCCAGTTAGTTCTGATGCTGAAAAGAAACCAGAGACAAGTGAACAAGTTGCTGAACCAGAAAAAAAAAGTGGAAATCCCGAATCAAAAGCTGCACCTGTAGAAGAAGTTAAATCTGACGAGAGCCAAGCTAAAGTCGAAGAAGTGAAAAATGAACCGGCAGTTAAGGCAGCACCGATCCCTGAAGATGTAATAGATGTAGTCAGTGCCATCCAAAATACCGCCGCAGTTGCTGATGATGTTGTTGATCCCGCAGCTATTAACCCATCTGAAACACAACCTATCGTAGCAGCTAAAAGTGCTCAACCGGAGGAAAAGAAAGACGAGAAACCAGTTGCAGAATCTGCTTCAGTCAAGGCCAGTAATCCAGAAGAAATCAAAACAGTAGAATCAAAACCCGAAGATAAACCCGCAGAATCTCCTGCCACCATAGATGCATCGGCTGCACCAAAATCTGGATCAGAGGAAACAACAAGGGTTATTCGTGATGCAGTTGAAGAAAAACAAACTGAAGCACCAAAAGCTGACGAAAAAGTTGTAGCTGAGGCAGTTAAAGATGAAACTAAGCCCGTTGAAACACCACAAACGGAAGTTAAATCTGCGAGTCCAGCTGAAGAAGTTCCAGCTCCAAAAGAAGAGGCAAAACCTATTGAAGAAAAATCTAGCGAAGCAGTAAAAGAAGTCAAGTCAACGGAAGTTGCAAAGGAGACAGAGAGCAAAGATGCTAGTCCCGAAAAACCGGTAGAATCAAAAACTGAAGCGAAAAGTGAGGCTAAGTCCGAGGCTAAAGTAGAGGAACCAGCCCAGAACGACGCACCAGCAAAAGCAAAGAGTTCCGAAGAAAGCAACGAGAGCTCGGAGAAAAACGAGAGTTCAGAAAAGGATTCCGCGGAGGACGACGAAAGTGATGAAAAATCAGAAAAGGCCCCAAAATCTTAGATTAGTTTAAATAGTCTTAGGCGGTAGGCGTGTGTCGACTAGCGTCCTCGACACGCGCCCCCCGCCCTGCGCAGTGCGTATGTGATGCTACGTGTGATAGACCCGTCGGTCTGTCTACGTGATTATCCGACTAACATTAGTTCTAGAGACTTATTTAAATAGTGGAACAGAAAATTACCTAAGTTGTAATTATTGTCAAAGTAAATTATCGAATTCATGGTACTATAAGTAAAAATAAATACGTTTTTATAACAGTTATTTTATTTATATTTTTTTAAAGATTATTTATAAGAAAATAGAAACATTTCGGAATTTAATTTGTTTTAACCTTAATTAAAATTTAAGACTAAAATGGCTTTAACTTTGAAGAAAATATTTGCAATTACATATCGAAAGTTAGGATCTGAATAAAAGTATTATGACATACCATTTAACTACATCGTAACAAGTTAAGGTGGCCAAACGGCAGTAAACATTAATAGAGGTTATATCTCCCATCAGGAAATCAAAAGTTGATAAACGGCACGCATGTCAAATCAATGCCTTTTTTCATTCTATTGACAATACGACAATAAAAAAATTAAATGTTTCAAATTAAAACTTTTCTATGGTCGTTGTTTTGATATCTAAAAGCGCAACGTGAGGAACGATGCTAAAGCATGAGCGAACATGAAGGCGAACGTTAAAAGCTTTTATTCCGATGGTATAACAATTAAAACTATTAAACAAGTCCCAAATAATTCCTTAACAAATTTATTCTTTTTTAACTACCCCATACGACGGTCACTTACGCCAAGCAACGTACAGCCAAGTCCAAAATAATATCATACATGGTAGTAGAAAAAGAAGGTAGAAATTCAACTTTTATCTTTAGGCAGTTTTAAACTGAAGTACACGGATTTTAAACGAGGGAGGTTATCAACGTTTGAAAGTCTACTCTCTAAACATCGTTTGCTCATCACCTGCTCATTACCTTAAAACAATCATCATATCTTAGATTTAAATGTAATCCATTAACGGCCGAAATCAATCTTAATCTAAAATCTATAAATTAAGGTTTAAAAATGAATTTCTGATTAAAAAAATTGTCTAGAAAATTTAAATTTTGAATCTATATTCGATTCGTTATTTACAGATTAAAAATACCTCGGAGAATTAGTTAGACACAAATATGAATATGGATTCTATATTCTTTCCCAATCCATATATTTCGAAATAAGATTGATCTTCAGTTTCTGACAAAGTCAAAGTCAAAACTTATTATTTAAAATTCTAATTTACATTCTATTAACGGACGTCTGAATCTACCATCCACTAAAAAGATTTAATAGTGTTTTAAATTATAGATGCTAAATTGACATCATTATTTGATAAGCTATTATTGGTCAGTGCCTGGGATGAGTGACCTAGAGGTAGTTTTAAGGAGCATTTTTTACTTTCCAATAAACTACTTGCCGAAAATGCGACGCGACGGTATGAAATTATTAACAGTGTTGCTAACATAGGACTTGCTAAGGTTAAAGATGTTGGTTTTTGAAGTAGAACTAGTAATAACTAAGAACCAAGTTTTAAAATACTATTGATAAAAATAAGCTTTCATAACCTATGATTAATAACAATTTGATAAACTCGATCAATGTTTGAATGTTACACAATTATAATATAATACCTAGTTTCTTTTATAACTTGACGTCATAAAAATGGAGGTACCTAATAATAAAAAACATATTAACGGTTTATTTAGATTTCTATATTATAGTTACCGTAGAACATATTAAACAAAATAGATTAAATATTTTTTCTAAGATGAATAACATAACAGTTTCTTAGTAGAAATGGTTGAGCAAATATTTTTAATGAAATATGTAATAGTGTTTATTGGAGCATATTTTAATGTACTATAAAGAAGAAGCGTTTATTAAACTATTGCTACTGAAAATAGCGGTTTATGCTAATCAGCAAGTTCATTTTCTAAAGCGTTATATTATATGTAATTATAATTAAAAAGTGTCTGTTAGTAAATTAAAAGTTTATGACTAAATGCATCTGAAATTACATTCGGTACTTAAATAGAAAACGATTAAATTTTCTGTGTAACTAACGGCTGGACCGATTTTAACCGAACTTTTACTGGTAAATTGTTGTAAGGTTAAAGTTATAAGGAGTAACTTAGGGTACATTTATTTTAGAAAAAAAGAGCTCTGTTGATATTCTATTACGTGAAGGTCACTTCAGAAGTGAGTAAATGTTATTACGTATATACAGAGTATAAGGAAGAATTATTAATTTAATAATGCGTGTGGGTATACCTTAATCAAATTAATTGACTGCTGACGGTAGTGCATGCTGTGTAACAATAAACAACTGTAATTTTGGTTTATGTAACAAATAGAGGATTTTTTTTAAATTACGGATAATGAAGACTACTATTCATTATAAACTGATAAGGACTTGATAATGGATAAAAAAACTCAACCTAAAGTAAACATGTCACGTTGCTCGTATAAAAAGCCTAAGTGCTAAAGTAAACTCAAAAAATAAACATTTTGGAATATCCGTTATTGTAATAAAGATTGTTTCATTATGCTGTTAAATAACAATATTTTTAGTCTTATTCGTATTATCGTTACAATCCATCAATGGCCAATTGTTGAGCCGGGAGTCCTTCTCATAATGAAGAGGGGTTTAAGGCCATAGTCCACCACGCTGATCCAGTCATCTTGACCGTCTTCATAGACCTCTAAGACTATCAGAGGTGCAAATGTCCTTACCATGTTTTCTTTCACCGTTACAGCAAGTGATATTTAATTTCTTAAAACACACAACTCGTTTGCGCCTTTGTTCGAGATCGAACTTGGACCTCCCGAGCAAGAATCAACGTATTAACCACTAAGATTTCCTATATTTAAACAACACAACAAGTGCCCGGTATAAACAATAAGAGAGTTATAGCTATAAGTGTAAAAATACTGCAGGCATTTCTTTATAAAGAAAACGTGAATCTAAGTACATTGCAGTTATATTCACGTGCATCGATACCTTACAACTGTAAAGTATCATCACTGATTATTTATGAACTTTAATTCTAGCAACGCTGGTGTCAATTTACTGGTGAATTTCATAAAGTAAATATTGACTATCATAGCGAAGTGAAAAAGTAGTAAAGAGAGGCATCTATAGTTAAATATAGGATAGTGATTTAAACAGTATTTAACCTAAGCCTGAGTCACCAGCCTCAGACACTGCTCTGCCTCTTGTCGAATGTTTTTCAAGGTTATTTTGCTGTTAATAATTTTCGTATTATTTCACTAAAATTTATTCCTCTAAGACCATTTAACATTATCTCCGTTATCTCTGAAGATATATTAAATAAGATATATGATATTGATACGAGAATGAATATCGACTTTCATCTAACCATTAGCTTCAAATATTTCCATAGTTTTATGGCGTTATCAAGTTACTTTCTCGTTAGCCGGTCAAATAAACCGCTCGATTTGATGGCTTGTCAACACAATTAGTATAAAAATACGGGACAAATCGGAGAAAGTAAATAACGAAATAAACAATACAGCTAATTAAATTATTTGTGTGTTCTTAGAAATACTGATAAGTTTTCTGTTATTATTGTGTTATCTATATTCGCATCAAATGATATGATAGTTTGACCTATTTAACTCTTATGTATCAATATCACAGACTCAACATTGAATATACTAAGGATAAACAGATAACACATAAGTCATAACAAAATGCATTACTCAGTTATAACCGCAAAGACAATAGACTAAAATGTATCATAAATACCTTTCGTAAAAAAAAACTTTGATAAATTCATATATATGTTGAATAAATAGTAATTTTATAAAAAAATTCAATCAATCCTTTTAGGATACTTTTTTTAATTTAATTCTTTTTATTTATAAAACAAATTGTTTTAAACAAGTTCTGTTTAGTAGTAATAGTAAATCAGTTCTGTTTAAAACAATTCGATTTAAACCATTGTAAGCTTGATTTTGAGATGATAACAAAACATAATTATTAACATTATCATATAAAACAAAAAATATTAATAATATATTATAAATAAATGATCCAATAAGCTTGCTAAGAAAATATGGATTTAACCTTATTTGATTAAAAAAATAGATGCCTTTACACCATTAGATCTAGCTCAGAAAATATGAACTCTCATCACAAAGATATTAAAATTTCAATAGCAGCTGGTTTTTCTCTTTTTTGTCTTAGTGTGTAGGCTGCGGTCTACTGGATTTCAAAAATTATCATTTTACCGTATTTCGTGATTGCCTTTCTAAGTAAAGCTATTAAAGACAATCTAATCAAGTAGGAGTTTTAGAAAGCATATTGCGTGGTACCGTAAAATATTCAAGTCTGATTCAAACTTAGTATACATTATATTCTTTAAGTCGTTATCTACGTCGTCATAACCAAATTTGAAGAATTAATTTAAATGATGGTTCTCCGCTCCTTTTATATGTAATTCAATTTCCATGATCGTCTAGTGCCTGGAACTTTGTCCTAGGAGTAGATTTACGGGATCCTTTATAAATAAGGGGCTAATTGCCTGGTGATGCCACCTCTAAGGAAGGGAGGAAGAGGAATGAGGAGAAGAATGCTACGGTGGACCCCGAGTGTGAGCTTAGAGTCTACCAAAACCTTAACATCATCGGTATGGGAAGGGGAAGGGTAACTCTGGCCCACATGCGGCTCGACCGGTATATGTCAGAGACACTTTGCAGCCGGATTCGCATGCTGGTGGTCGCAAGCCAGTTTGGGAATAGATCCCATATCACCAAGGGCTGGGTTACGCGCCTCTTACGAGATGCACTATATTACGTTCGTTTGGTTTTCTTAAATTTTATCAATTTCCTCGTAACTTACTCTATTTTTTATTACGTAAGAACCGTCTCTTGACAGAACAAAGACAACAATAAAAGAATTAACAAATTCGGTCCAGCCGTTTACGCATGATGCCGTGACGTGCTAGAAAACAAAAACAATAATGTAGAAATCATATCTATGAGTCATATCTGATATCTTTAATATATTATTTAGTATCTGAATCCGGTTTGTCAACATCGAAGCTGTTCAACAAATAAACTATTAAAAAACACAAGCACTCCCACGCTACAATTATCATTTTGCGCTTTGGCTCGACGAAATCTTTTTATTTCAATTACTTGACCGCCCATAATTGCGGTCACTGGCCTTCTATCGCTAACGATAAACCAATGATCTAGATTTCTTGTGTTTTTCCTATATGCATATAAATACTACAGATAAAGAAAACCGTTTAATGCAAATATTAAATAATAATTTTGTACTGATTGATTTTTGCCAAGAATTAAACCTTTACCTTCCATGTATATAAATAAGTTCAAGCCTTAACTAACAGCTAACACTACTAAGTTAGGGAATATAAAATTTGAAAAAAAGTTTCTTATTGTAACGTTAAGATTACCAAAGAAGTTGTTTTTCGTAATATAACCCCAGTAGCTAGATGAAAGCAATATTTGTACGCACCGCATAAAAAAAAATAATTTTTGACTAGAAATTTGACAGTTCTTATTAAAATTCTTAACTTATCTAATAAAAATAAATCAAATCTTGAATTACTGATAGTGATTTTTAAGTTGACAGGAAACTTGTCGGTCACACATGACGGCAATTAAAATAACTGTTGAAGCACTATCTGATACTTAACTCCGATATTGTGAAAGAGATCCTATATAATTTGTAAATAAAAATAAGATATACTGAAACGTTATTAAACAAACTATTCTTAATATATTTTCACATGCATTCAGTAATAGACAAGCTAGTAGTGGTACTAAGCATGATAATTTCTACAGTAGGCGCCTTTCTCTTGTCACTAGGTTTCCGTAGCAACTGACCTATTGTGTAGTCACGAAAGTGATTTATGCAGACAGGTATACAAATCGACCTGTTACCTGTTACCTTTATTACCTGTAGCAATATACATAATATGATAGCTAGACAAAACAAAGAGCTTGATAGTAATCTATTTCCTGAGTCGTGAAGAGTCACATTGACGGGTAACGCCTGATTTGTTATGTATACGCTATATAAGTACAAAAATACATTTACATTTATAATGTACGTTATTGTAATAATGTATTTTATCGGTTTTTTATTGTATCTATTCTTCATATTGAAAATACAATACAGAACATCGTCCATACGAATTTTGTTATATCTATCTCTCTAATTAAAATTTGATTCTGCAGTAAGTAATACTTTAGTATTTAAATCCAACATATGTACATTTTTCTTATAGATTCGGTGCAATAAAGTAAAAAAAATATTTTGTAAGTCTCGCTAAAGCACTCGTGTTGCTATGATGTCATTGTTTAATATTCATCATCATCACAACCCGTTGATGACCCACTGTTGAGCCGGGTCTCCTCCTCAGAAAGTGGAGGGGGTTAGGCCATAGTCCACCACCTCTGGCCCAGTGCGGGTTGGCAGACTTGACACATCTCTGAGAATTTTAGTGAACTCTCAGGAGTGCAGGGTTTCTCACGATGTTTTCCTTCACCGTTACAGCAAGTGATATTTAATTTCTTAAAATTTAATTTTTTTTATAGTTATTATTTGTGTAAAATTTAAAAATTATATGTTTTATAACGAAAATGCAGTTCTATAAGGCTAATAAAATAACTGTGCAGGTGAAGTTAAAGTTCAACAAAATGACGTTTACTGAGTCGTGACGTTATTCACTAAATTAGCATTGTTTTATCAACAAATTTATCATGACGGATTACTGTATTTTGTAGTTTTATTTTACAAAAGATACTAAGCCTTTTGCTTATATTATAAATATAATTGTTACATTCTAAATATAATATAGTCGTCTCTATGGATACTTGATACTAAAGTAGACTCTAAATGGAATGGTCCTTAGAAGAGAAAGCCATACAATATTTGTTTAGGGAGAATGCCAAGCATCCATTGTGTAAATAGAACGATTAAAATAAGCTTATTTGTTTTCTAAACAAAAATATACGAAATTAGACCACGACAGTATTCAAACGATATTTGAAATTTAAAATTAATTTTATTTGTCAGGTGGAATTTCAAAAGTAGGATAATATTTAAACTTTTTACTCATGTTACTTTAACCAGTTTACCTTCACCGAGTTCAGTGGGTACTGGATTTTTATTTAAATAAATCATCTCAGTTATGTCCACGGATAAATAGTAGTTGTGTGTCAACTGTCAACATGGCTACTGAGGTCAGATAAGTACTGTCCAGTCGATTACTAGCTGCTTTAATTAAAGGCAAACATTGTAAGCATTTACGATATTTTCGGATGTAAAATTAAAGGTCATGAGAATGACCTGCTTATGCTTTAATATTTTAACAAATACCTACCATAACTTATTTTAATATGTATGTTTATCTTAATATATAATTTTTCTTGCCTTAATTTACATATACTGCACTGCGAGGCGTAATATATAATAATAACATGGTCTTAGGAAACCTAGCAATGTCTAAGGTTTGTGACTAAGAACTCATTATTAATGCTATTAAAATATTTAATATCCTTAAATACCATTTTCATTACTTCCGTGTTGATATCAGTCTTGATTTGTTTGCAAATCAAATCAAACATAGTTTAACAGCTATTTGAGTAGAATAAACATATTGGATCATATCTTATCAAACAATTTGCCAAACGTAATCATCATTGCCATGAGTGGGCTGGGCTGTCTGGCCTTATTTGAATGCTAAGTAATATTTTATAGTTAAAAAATATTGATTTATGTTGAGTACGGTGATGAAATCTATAAGTACCTACATAACATAATACAAATGTTACTTATTGAATATCTATACGTGGAAGATATTTAAGAAAACTTAATATAAAGGGTCTTTAAATCACCAATAGACACGAAAAAATAAGTTCTTTTAATTTTTTCTCCACTGCAATATATGGAATGTCAGGAAAAGTTATTTATATAACACAAAACGCTAGATTAAATAGGGAAGGAAAAATAAACGTCTATATATATATATTCATATATTCTGAGCTTTATTTATAGTTACAGACTATATTATAAAGCATTTAAAGAGTGACTTAATTTTTATCTCCCAACCCACTTTAAACAAAAATCTATATATGTTTTAATATTAATCTACCATATAACCCGTATCTCTTATTTTTCTGCTCCTGCTTCATTCCCTCATTTACTAAACATTTCTCTTTCTCGTCATTCCCTTACTTCCTTCCTTCTTTTCATCATCCACACGACGCCTCCTTCTTCACACCCTTCTTCTCTTCTTTCACGGACGGATCTAGTTCTAGTCGTATTATTCTTTAGAAGAAAATAATATTAGGATTAGAAACCGTCAGGTTTGGACGAGTTTCTACTCCAGGAGTGAAGCCAACCCGCGCCATTTCATCCACGTGATGCTCTACTCCTATGGATCGCAGCGCGATGTTATAAAGGCTTGTAGCCATCCTCGATAAATGGACTGTCAAAAACAAAAATAATTTTTCAATTAGGACCAGTAGTCCCTGAGATTAGCGCGTTCAAATAAACATATAAACTCTTTTTCAAGCATTATAATATTAGAATATATTACAATGACAGACAAAGGTAGTGCTGTTTTCCATGTGCGTCAGTAGACTAAATACATTGTTGTATGATACTAATTCGAAACAATTGGATGTTTCGAGATAATTTGCAAGGAGTCTGAGGACACGAGTCTCGACATGCAACGAGGACAAGTAGCAATTATGTAATATATACTCAAGAAATTCAGATTCTCTTGGCAAGCTGGGCTGATGTTGTAACATCCACGTGTAAAATAAAATATTACTTGTAGTAAGTATATTTGTAAATAGTACATGTCTCATATATATGTGACTGTAATTTTCCAAATGTATGTCGTTTTTTCTAACTTTACGACTTTGTAGCCTGCAGTTTGTTTTGTAGTGAGTGGATCAAATTTAAATTCACAATTATAACAAACAAAAAAATGTCAACCCACCCAACTCAAACTCAAACTACTTTATTATTTTATTACCTATTAAAAACCACATCTAAAATGGTTTCTTACTTAAAAGTTAGATTACAAATACTCTTAGGAAAAGCTTAAAAGACCAGAACTTATTTGTTTAGGACGGTACACTTACTTTTTAGGGAACAAACGCGGTCCGAAGGGGTTGGTCACAAGAGACATGGTCAAGACTAGTGTTTATGCCACAACTCTCGTGACCGGCTAATCTCTAATTAGAAATTTCATTATTTAATGTTTACTGTCCGAAGTCAATTGACAGACTGGCTCATATCGATAGGAACAGAGTGTAAATATTGT
>JAOPUB010082925.1:0-13343 GCA_027564055.1 Neptis clinioides
TAAGATTTTTTTAATACATATTTGGAATTAGCACAGATTCTGGAATCGAGTCAATGTTCAAATGCCAAACATATGCTCGAATACCGTTTAAACTAAAACTAACGCGGCGACCCAGCACATCACTACACTAAGTTAAATGAACATATCAAACACAGGTTATTAATTACAAAAAAATATAGATATGTTGGAAAGACTAATACAACCTAAGAAAAGTAAAAATAATAGTTATTATGAAACTGTGTAAAATATGTGTCTATTGCGAATGTGATAAAATTAAAAGTAGGAGTAGGTTTTCAAAAGTTATCAAGCCGCATCAGATTAAGATTGGTTAATTTCTACCAAGAATATGCCACGCAAATGTGAATTTAAAAAAAAAAAACAAGAATTTAGATGTATCGTAAACGATTGTTGGGGGTCGTTGAAAGAGGAGAGACATATCACTTAGGCTCTTGCACCATCACCATACTGATTTTTGCAATTGCATCAACTGAGGTCGTGATAAAAGAACACATTGTGTTATCATTTGTATATGCTTTTTTTAGGGTTCACAATCCTTCTGGATATTTGGCGCGTTAGAAAACAATTTTTTCTTACTTTCCGGATTTGGAGATTTAAGAATCACCATGAAATCATTATTCTACCAAAATGTGAAGTCTTTGATGCTTTTCATCAATAAAATGTTTCATCCTTCCTATCTTCGAAATCTGATAGGGCATTTTTACTAACATTGTTAAATAGTGATATTCAGGCCATTTTATAAATATACGTATTAGTTTTTTTGAGCTTTTTAAAAGAATAGCTAAATACGAGATAAATAATAGGGGATAACAGACGATCGTTAGTGACAGCCAGTCGCAAATTGATTGATTATATTTTTTAAATTAGTTATACAACTTTTAGTACAACTTACAGTTATACAGTGCCGTGAATTGTGTTAAGATTAAGAACTTTGGTATAAACACAGTGAATTGGCGTATTTTAGAGAACATTTAGATCAATTGAATACTTCTATGGTTGAATATCGTAAGCATTGGAAGATAGATTTGACAATTATAATAAACTAAAAATAATTTGAGTAATGATGATTCCACACAAATAAATTCTAATTGTAGCGAATGGAACTTAACGAGCGTGAGCAGGAGTATCTCTTAAATGCCGTTGGAGTTGTGGGGCTGCCGGAATACCAGGGTGAGCGTCCATAGAAATTCTATATTTATTGGCTGTTAAAATGAAGGTAAGTTTAGACCAGTTATTGCCAATCTTACCACAATACTACACATTGTGGTAAGATTGGCAATAACTGGTGGTAAGCGACAGTAGCTTAGTGGTTCAGGCGTTGGACTCGTGATCGACAGGTTGTGAGTAATCCCGGTCAATGGACTACTGGCGTGGCCCAATCCTAACACAAGTATTTAGTAGGAGGGGAGAACAAGACTACTAGTCCAGAGAACAAGAGTAATATCTTTAAAAAATAAAAAAAAGCCTGTCTGTTCGGCTTTTAATCCGAAATATTGACTCCACTGATATTGTCGAGGGTGGACCTCATCGACTTTACTTAAATAAGCGATTTACTGTAAGTTCGTCGGTTATTCTTTAAAACACGGCAAAAGTAAAAAAGAGGGGTAAGCAATATGTACTTTTGCTATTACAATATGCTTTTCTGAATTATACATAATGAAATAATTATTTTGAATATACCTTAAGAAATAAAGACATAGTATTAGGTAAATATTACTAATATACTTAATTATTACCATTATATTATATATATTATTCTCGATATATGTTAAATTATAAACAGTAACTTTTTCTTATTGTAGTGCGGAAATATAAGATATGTATCGAGTTTAGTATTTAACAGTAGTGAATATCAAATGTGGGGTATCTGATATTTTTAAGATAAGCTTTTATTTTATCGATATATAAATGCTTTTGTTTTCGTACTTTTATAATAATCAAGTCAGCGTCATGCTATTTATTATATCACAACATACAGCTAGGCATACGCACCCCTTGTTGACGACACTTTGATTTGTCATCTTTCGTTGACTTTATGCTTAGTAAATTTAAGAATTACTTTTATAGATATATCTTATTTGATGTAAAGAACTGTGCGTCATTAATAAAGCATATTGAATTCGATCTAAAATAATAAGATGATCAGTTAGTTGAACATAGAATAAGGTTGGTCTTTTAATATTTCCCTGAAGTACACCGTTCTGAACTGTTATGGATTTGCTCAAATATTCATTGATTTTGTTCGAAAATAATATTTGGTGTGGAATACCTCAAACTTCCGAATTTTTCTGTTTATAGCAAGAATTTAAATAGAAACTGTGTCGAATGCTCATTATATATGTTAAAAATTACTTACACCTTTTTTATTGTGTAATCTCAATATTCGAATAGAATATGAATATAAAGATACAGTCAATAACCTACAAATTATTGAGCAATTAATGACAAATTATAGCAGAAATGCAAGAACCGCTTGTTTAGATTAAGGCTGAAATTATGGATAAGAAAATTATAAATGTTGAACCAGCAGTAGTGTTCGTCAGGCCCAGGACTCGGTCACGGTACACGGATTTTTTTCTTAGAAATAACTTGTCGCTATAAAAATTTGTGGAAACCACCAGGAGTACCCCAGTCACAAATTGGCGCGAAATTCACATTCTTTGTTTTTATGAAGTCAGCTGATAAAAAATATCCTAGAAAAGTAACCAAAAGAACGTCTCGGGTGTGTTTCCGCCACTGTGTTGACATTATCACTCAATAACAAGCCAATAAAAATTAGATATTTTTCGTGCCATTGTAATTTTAAAAGTAGAAGTAGTAAGAATTTAAACTTAATATTTTCATAGTGACAGTAACTAAAGTAAATTAAATCTTGCAGAAAATGTTACGAACGAACTGTGTATCTGTCTTCTTCGGTAACATAATTTTCAAATTAGTATGTACCATAATGTTACTGATTCACCTACTAAAACGTTAATTGCTCATTAGGTGAAAATTATAGTATTATTTCTCGTAGTACCACAAGTTAAAAACTATAGCAATATTATTTTTCTATTAAAATGCTAGAATATTAATAGGCAGTATTTGTTGTATGGACGACATTGAATTATAATGTAAAAGAAGGCAGTCAAGCTACAAATCATTGGACGCTGCTTAAAAATAAAATTATGTTTTATGTTTAAACCAGCGATCTATCATACTGATTCTTTTATTAAATGCACAATTTTATGAAATTGTTTGATGATGTCCATAGTTGGCCTCGTTGCTCTCGGTCTGTGAATATTAACGATTCTAAAACGAAAATTGCTTAGAATTCAACCCGTGGTTGTAGAATACATTGGGTTTTAAAGGCGGGAAGCCGTAGCAGTGCCAGGATGTTGAGAACAAAGTAAGGAACTAGTCAAGGTTGTCTGGTAGAGACTGCTATCAGCAATAAGACCGCCTTGGTTGCTTTTGCATTGTTTCAGAAACTCACACCCTGTTACTTAGCTTTTAGTCGTATTTTAATTTTCCTTTATTTAGTGTTTACAATAAAGTGCTTATCTGTCTTTAATGACTTTCGATTTAGTTATCTAGCATATTTCTTACTCCTACTTTTACAGGTTACACCATTCTTAGCAATCGATTTACTAGAGTTCAAATGTTTTTGCTGTGTGACCTTTAGACATACACCTTTTAAGGTTTTAAATTATAAAAATTACAAAATCATCACTATTAGCAAAACATGGAGTCAATCAAGAATTCATTAGATGAACTCACTGCCTACTTCCATACCAGGATGGACGATTTTCAGAGGGAAGTAAGAGGTGCTATTCCTGCCACTAGCCCTTCGTCTAATATAAACTCCCAGTTTCACTCTTTTCGTACATTTGTTATGAATGTTCTTGAAAATCTTCAACTTCAAGTCGAGCTTCTCTCGAGGCAACAAGATGAATTGGACATGCGCACAAGAAAGAAGATCCTGTTGGTTCACGGAGTTCCAGAAACAGATAAGGAGAACACAAATCAGTGTTTATCAAAACTCTTAAGTGATAAACTCAAGATGCCACTGATTTCATCCGACTCATTTAGCCGCTGCCATCGCTTAGGACGCAATACAAGTGACAAACCTCGTGCTATCCTTATAAAATTTAAGGATATATCATTAAAACATAAAGTCTGGTCGTCTAAGACAAATTTGAAGGGCACTGGTGTTATTATATCTGAGTTTCTGACCAAAGGGCGCCATAAAACCTTCCTTGCAGCCAGGCAGCGCTTCGGTATCTCCAAATGCTGGACCAGAGATGGTGCAATTATAGTGTTAGACGCAGAAGGAAATAAGCATCAAATAACATCTGTGTCCGAACTTGATGCTATCTCAAGCACAGCTCAATGTCCCGATGTGCCTCTTAAGATGACTGCTGATATGCAGGCCGCAAAGTCCTCAAAAACCATCAACGTAAGACCGAAGAGAGCCTTGAAAAAGTAGGATTCTTGTTTTATGATGGTTTATCTTTATATCATCACTGATCAAGTAAATATACTTTTCTGACTCGTATTTCATGCTTTCCTACTATGTTAAATACTCTTATTGGTATGTATGTTTACATAATATTAACTTTGTTTAATTACTTCATAATTTGTAAATACCTAATTTATTTATTTTTTCTTGACACATAACATCATGTTGGAACGTCAAATGACATTGATAGTAACTGTCACTCTAAAGTTTCGTTCAATATACTTTCCTAATCTTTTTTAAATCTAAGATTTTGTGGTTTTTTTTTTATATACTTGTTTTTTTATTATGTTATGTTCAGATAATTTAAGTAAAATAGTCCTTATTACGTAATTCTGTAACTTTTTAAAACTGTAATTGTTCAGTATAGCTGGCGGGTGTGTTAATTTTGAACTAAATAGAATATTAAATTTACTTATATATAAATTTTATAATAATTATATATTTCATATTGATTTTTTATTTATCTATTATTATTATTATTTTAAATAAAAATGTCGTCAGAATGTAATAGTGATAGTGACCATTATCTATCATTATCATCGTCTGATAGTTTATCCAGTGATGATAGTTTCCACAGTACATCTCCTCCCTCATTGAATGTCGTCATTAATTCTCATTTCTCAGATTGCCTGAAAAATTTTAACGTTATCCATATCAACGCACAAAGTATTCCGGCTCATTATCCTGATATGCTTGCATCATTTGACAACCCCAATATTCATGCCATTCTTGTATCTGAATCGTGGCTTAAGCCCTGTTTACCTTCTACGTGCTACTCATTACCTGGCTTTCAGCTAATCCGCAACGACCGTGTTGGGAGAAGGGGAGGTGGGGTCGCGATATATCTACGTTCCTACTTTCCTTTTACTGTGGTTAGTTCATCTCCTCAACCTTCCTCTCCTGACACAGCCGAACATCTCTTTGTAGAAGTTATAATTTCACATTACAAGATTATCCTTGGAGTTTTTTATAACCCTTCATGCCAGCTTGACTACTACCCTAGTTTTGAAAACCTATTACACAATTTTGCTCCTATCTACAGCCACTTGATAATAATGGGAGATTTTAACACTTGTTTACATAAAGGCGACACTCAGAGCAAAAAACTTACAAATCTAGTTAAATCCTGTAATTTACATATTTTACCTCTTAAAGCTACACATTACTTCCCCGGTTGCACTCCCTCACTTCTAGATCTTATTATTGTCTCATCTCCTGAATTTATTTATAAACATGGTCAGTGCCCAGCTGATGCATTCTCTTATCATGAACTGATCTTCCTCTCATATAAACTCCGTCCCCCAAAAGCAAAATCGAGAATCCTTCTGCAGCGAAATTTTGGAGGAATGGACAGGAGCCACCTAATTAACGATGCAAGTCAGTTAGACTGGTCCATAGTTACGTCTACGGAATCTATTGGTGGTATAGATATCGCAAAACAGTATCTAATTGTATATAGAAAGTATGTAAGTTATAAAACATAGATCACCGTAAAAGAAAGTCTTCCTCTCTTATACCTTAATATATTTAAAAGAGAAGTAATTCTTCGTCTCTTGTGCATTTTTTTAGACGTGTTGTAATTACTTCTTTTAATATATTTAATTCAGTACAATGTAGATGTCAATATTAATTAATTATTATTTGTTGCGAGAATTCCTTAGGCTAGAATGATAAATCACAAATTTGCATGTATGTAATACTTTAATATGACCTCGGAATTTTTAGAATTCTTGTTTTTAGTATTCCTTATAAATTCAGTTCTTGAATGCTAATTCTTGAAATTATTGAGGAGTCTCTCATAACAAGTAATAAAAAAAAGTTAAATTACATTTTTTAGGAGAATTTCATGTTTTATTATTATATTGGTAAAAGGTGGAACTACATACATGTTAAGATTTTAATTAATACTTTAAATGTTTTTTGACTTATATACTAGCTATTCATTTGTTAAACTATTTTTAGTTCTACCCTATGTTAGTTACTAACAGTCTGGAAGGGTTAGTTTCGTTTTATAATTTAATTAAGTTCTTTTATAGTTTAATTTTAAGGAAGTAAATTCGTGCACTCGCTTGTGACACATCAAAATAGAATGTAAGATATTTCTCTGTAAGTGAATAATGTTACTATTCTTTTGAGAAATAATAATATCTTAAACCTTATTTAAATAAGGTGATGGTTTTACAAATACAAGAAGATACTTAATAAGTTCATTAAAAAAATTAAATATGAACGTACGGAACCCACGATGCGTGAACCTGTCGCTCACTTGGCTGGCTTTCTACTCGTACAATATACTTGTTTGTACTAAAAAGTCACGCATTTTACATGACGGTACTATCAATCATTTTTGTTCTGATTTGCAACATTATTATCATTTTAAAATCAATAACATTAACGTTATTGCAATATCATATTCTTATTAAAGTGTAAGTTTGTAATATTGTTTATATATGAGAACATGATCTATATAAATTAAAGTTAGTTCATCTATCAGAGTCATAGTTTTTAGTAAGATACAAGTTTTTGCAGAGATATATTTAAAAAAACAATTAAGTCAGTTAAAAAATGTTTGATATAATTTAATGAGTAATTGTAATTAATAAACTTATTGACGTTTTCCTTTATTGAAAAACATCATATATAGCAATACCGTGTAGTTGATTTATCAGATTTAAAAGGAGTAACAAAATTGTAAATTATTTGGTTAATTCGTCTTTAATAATAGGTTGTTTTTTTATATATCATATTTATTTTTTATATGGTGCCCACCCATTTTCGGCGGATTTGTATAATTCACTTTCGTTGTTAAGTTCGTCCATCTTCCAATATTTACTCGTATCTTGCAGATGTTTAAGACGGTAATATTCAATAAGAGTATCATAATCGTTGTATAAGTTAGGCATTTGATCTCTCTTAGGTAGTATTAGAATTTGACCGCCATCACTTCTTGCGTAACCTCTACCTCCTGTTTTAAGGTATCTGTAGTCCAAAATAATGTTAGGTTCGTAGTAATCTGGACTGTAGACGTCTTGTACTATTCTGTAACATACAGTTCAATTGCGAAATATTTCAAGGCAACCTTAATTATATAAGTAAGTGATGTACTATAATTGCATCTACTTACTTATTTTCTTCCTCAGTGAACTCGAGATCTTTATTCTGAAAAAAAAAACCGGATGTATAATTTATGATTTCGATTAAAGTAATGGAAATAACTTTAGTTTTTATCATTTTATTTTGAGTATTGATGGAAAGTATAAAATGAACTTTTGATTTTGTTTTTAAATATAAGTAGTGTATTTTGTTTACATACTTGATATTGTGCGTTTTTCAGTCGGTCAGCACCTGATCCTAGATAATATTGTTCGTTGATTAGTCCTTGTAAAGTGGAAGGATCGGGCTTAGCCTCACCCTTTGTTTCATCTACCACTACATTTATTATTACAAATGCGACGAGTACTGCAACCTAAATAAAATTAATATAATTCCATTAACAATTTTAGTAAAAAATTAAAAACTACAATTCATTAGCGAATACATTCCAATGCGCATATTATTTGTGTGCAATAGACAGATTAACATAATTTTTTGTCTCAATGGTGGTTTGTCTACTTCCTTTAATTTTGTATAAGGAGTTTTAAGTAAAAATTTCGACTTTTAAAAATACATCACAACCAGGAAATTCCTTACAACCGAGTAAGAAATTTTAATTTAAGTAGTTCTTATAAAAACACTTTTAGTTACATTTAGTAAAGTTTTAGAAAAAATTACTTTTAATTAATAATAATTTAGTATTGATAACTCACCCGATTCATGTTTTACGTTTGAGGGCCGATACACTTCTGCTTATTACAAGTAGGTTGAATAGGTTTCAGTAATAAATAATTCAACGGATTTTCGTAATTAAAAAGTTGGTTAAACACAATAGGAAGGATGTATACTGTCGTAATTGATTCCATCATGTATTTAATCATAGTTTGAAAATTTATATACCAGTATGTTGGATTTGTTGCAACATTTATATTGAAAATCTAAAGGATTTAAGCTAATATTTAAGGTTAAAATACTCAGAACACAGTCCACCAAACAACGTACTCAGAACAGCGAGTATCTAACATAGGTGCTGCTCAATGTTATATTGATTTCGTTAATTTTCCGATTGATACAATAGGATATTTCCTCCGCAAGAGCCATTTTGTGTCCGTGGGAACGATATTTTTTGTACTATTTCAAAAAGAGATAAAACATAGAGAGAGTGAGAAAGATAGGTATAGAACGAAGTAGAGGGACGAAAGAACAAGGGAAGAGAACACAAAGAAATTAAAATAAAGAGATGAAAGAGATAATGAAAGTGAATAGGGAGAACGAAGGAGAGAGAAAAATTAAAACGATTAGAGATTTTTTTTTTCTTTACTTTATGGCTAACGATTAGAGATACAGATGGGACACACAGAAAAATTGGATCGCCATCCTGTTATTCCATTATTTCTACAAATCATGACATTACACTATTTTTTACAAAAATATGATTTTATTTAGTAAAGTTGCTTTTTGTGATCAAAAATATTAAACTATATTTTCAATTTATAATAATTATATCTATTATTTAAAAAAAAATTGCGTTTTATGATACATAAAAAATAAATTGTTATTTAAAGACTACAATATATTAGTCTTTCTTTTTTATTTATCTCCCTATCCTCTTTCCTTTTCGTTTTCAAGTATATGTTGTGTAATTTTGTCACTATTGTATTTCCCTATTTTCCCTATTATCCACTAAATACTTTATTATGACATATTTTGTATGCTAATATACTCGTACGTATAAAACAAAATATTCTAAAAGTAGAGATTTTTTTAAATATCGATCAGTTTATAAAACTTTGAATGATTTAGGAAAAAACATTCATTTTTAATATTCATCGCTCTACTAAAACAGGTTGGTAGCAAATATTCATTAAAAAAATATTATAAATTATTAACTCCGAGGCACACTTAATTCATTTTACTTTAATATCTATAGATAATCTACTATCATGTGACAGTTCCATGATAGTAGATTCAATCATCTTCTTGCACGGAATCAAGGTTCTAGAACTTCTAGGTTACAGCCCGGTCTTTTATTCCGCATAGTTTAGGAGATGTAACGAGACAGGGGTGATGTTTATCTTTACACTCATTTAATCTTTAAAAGATAAAATAAAGAGTCATTCAAATTTTCATGAATACATATATTCGTAATCTATATATGTACTTGATAAAAATTTAAAAAAATGTGTAAATATCTCTTTTAAATGCCAATCAACCGTTATTTTAGTTAACACTAGCCGACCCGAGTGACTTTATTCGCGGGATACTCCGATTCTATGGGTCGTAGCATGATGTTTTATAACCTATAGCCTTTCTCGATAAATGGACTATCCAACGCCAAAAGATTTTTTATATAGAACCAGTACTTCCTGAGTTTAGCGCGTTCAAACAAACAATCTCTTCAGTTTTATTATATTAGTGCACTTGCCTGCTTTTGCTCGACTTAATACCAAAATTTAGATATAAAAATAGTTTTACAAAAGCAGAATGATACAAACTATGAATAAGTATGTAAATTCAACATATTTTCGTGCGCACTGGTAGAAAAAAATTGCCTTGAACATTTCTCTCTATGTTTTAATTTTTAAGGAGCAAATACTATCTAATAATTCCTTAGTGCTTCGTTACTACATAATTCTGTGTAAAGTAATACGCCTACTGATACAAAATAGCAATTGCTATGATTGACCAATGAACTTACAAAAACTCTTAAATTTCAAATAAATTTATTCAATCATTTAGTACACATTAATGTTAACGAAAATTAAATAACACAATGTTCTTTATACATTTTATTCAGTTATTAATAAATAACAAAAAAAATCTAACAATCCTATCTTATAACCAACATGTATTTTTGTCAGTGTTTCTTATTCTTTGAAATCGTTGTGGGAAATTTTGGATGACGGATATATATGCGATGTTCGGATTTTGAATTTTTTATTTCATCATTACTTATATTTGATTCTATGGCGTCCAAATTGATGATGCGTATATTATTATGGTCCACAGCACCTTCTCCTTGATTGTTAACATTATTTATATAGTGATCTTGAACGTCATTAAGTTTGTTTTTACTATTATTTTGTTTTCTTATTTTCCCTTGATTATTTTTATTATCTTCTCCTCTGCGCCTCCTATCATCTTGATTTGTTTCAGAATGGTCAACATTAACAGCATTTCGTCCGTTTGGCTTTTTATTCTTTTTGTGTTTAGTGCTACTACGGTCTTGAGATTTTTTATTTTTTCGGTCGTTAATTGTCTGATCATTAACCTCGTTAACAGCTTTATCTTGTGTTCTACGATTTCGTTGATTATTATTTTCTAGAATCTTATTATTTTTCACGGTAAAGTTATCCGAATTCTCGACATGACTTTTATAAGGTTCATTTGTTTTTAAAACAATTTCACTGTCTGCAACTTTTTCATCCTCATTCTGATTTTCAGACTCTTCATTTTCAGTTTCACCATTACCTTCATTATCGATCTGCTCACTATTCTCTTGTTTTCCTTGTTCATCTGCTTCAGTATTAGCATTATCTGCTTCTTGGTTTTTCGTTCCAGCTTCTTCGCCATTACTTTCGTTATTATTGGTATTATTTTCGTTATTACTAGCATTATTTTCTTCGTTGTTAACATTTTCTTCTTGCACCTCGCTTTCAATCTTTTCACTATTCTCCTTATGTTTTTCTTGATCAGAGTAGTTTATTTGGGCATTAAAACTAAAACACGAATATAAAAATTATGTATCTAAATTCAGATAATGAAATATTTCTGACATAGTATGGAACTTACCCATTAAAATCATTAGCTTGATAATTAACAGTTCGTTTATGTCCATTTGGTTCGACAAGCCAATAGAGTCCTTTGACTTCATCACCATGTCGTTTTTCATGTTGACCTTTTATATCATGTGTTTCGGGATCATTAACTTTATAAGAGAATTCATAAGAAGGATACGCCGTGGGCTGCAAAATTTAGACATTTTAGATATTCTTATAAAGCGACTTTCAATGAGATTATTTAAAAAAACATTTGATTCGTTTTCATTAATATTATTTTATAGTTTAGTGCGAGGTTTTCAGTTGTATTATTTGTATATTAAAGAGTAACGATAAACAATATAATAAAAATAAAATATACAGCATTTTAAGTCGGCACTTAAATATCTGTTATCATTAATCACACGATTCTAACTTTATGTTACATTAATAATATTATTAGTATAATGAGAAATTCGAATTTATTAAAGACACACTGACAACATAGATTTTTCAAAATCTGTGAAATAAAACGTTAGTTGAATGTCCACATTAAAAACTGATAAACGGTTAGCACTCAGTACAGTAACGAAATTATGAAATGTGATGTTAAATAATTGATGTATTGTAAAAGAATTGTACTTGTATTGTTCCAAAAGAGGCCATTTTCACGCTACATTGGGTTGTTATTACACTATTGATGAAACGATAATTTCAGGGAATATTCATTTCATTCAATTTTAAATAACATTCAAGTTTAGATACATGTTATGCGTTGTATTTGATATATTAAATCTATTTATTTATTATTGAATTTTCAGTAAAACGTATTTCTTTTTAAGGATACACTTACGCATATGTTACGCTAGACACTTATCAATCTACGATAATTTAAAGTAAAGAATTGGCGATATAGGTGTGACCGTTTTTTATCTATTTCCAAAAAAAATATTTACATTTTAAATTTAGGAGTGACTGTGATATATTTATTTAAAAGAAAATACGTTAGAAAATACATAAAAAAAATTATCGTCAGCTATATTCGGATTAGAAAACCAAGACTGATAGAATTTATGTAACAAAATAATTTTTTTTTCGCAAAGTTAAAGTTTTTGTCGCATTTAATATTTCATGAAATATTTACAATGTAACTGGTTCATTTGTTTTTATTGTGTGTAATTAAATTTATCACTATTTCTTAAGACTGCATCACTCCTTTTATAATTTAACTAAACACTAGACAGTAGTCTTTTTAATACATTTATTACTGTGTCGTACTGAAAAATCCTCCTTAGAACTCCACTTCACTTTAAAATGCATTTAAAACTTACGTATTCTTCATGATACTCTTGCTTCTTAACTCCAATTTCTGAAATGCTTGCACTCTCAGGTTTTAGATGGTGAATAACCACCCTTTGTTCAGATATAGCTTCCCGTTCGCACAGCACATACTGTGCAATGTACGTCACCAACACTACCTGTATAAAAAGAAAAATATTAGCACCCCTTAACTGGGATGAATAACAAAAAAAAAATTAAGTAGGTAATTATGACAATTATTTTTTTAGTGTCATATAATTTTTATATTTAGGTCATCGTTACTTGCCTTCCAAATCATTGCCTTTGATTACTCTAGCAAATGGCGATGCCAACTTGGTTGATAGTCAGCTATCAGGTCTATATATACAGAAAGGCCGGTTTTTTCACTCTTCACTTTCCTTAGGCAATTATATTGTTCCACGATTTAAGTATTTATGGGCGTGGTCGTATTCACGTTACGAATTAATAAAAAAGAATTACTTCACTAACTATATATTGCCCCACTTCTACGTCTACGTCTTTTAAGATATAGATATTTAATTATTGATTTATTAAAATAATGAGAGATTAGGGAATACAGGCATCAAAAAGTAAGGTTAGCTGAATTATCACTTACCAACTTTTATATTTAAAATTCGTGATAATAAACAATT
>JAOPUB010083033.1:0-19339 GCA_027564055.1 Neptis clinioides
TGAATTAATTGACAAAGTAGGCATATGGATTAATTTTTTACTTAAAACACCCGAAGCGAAGCGCGGGCGGGTCGGCTGGTAAAGTATAAATTGAATAAATTATTAGAATCACACACTATATCTCTCAAACACACACTATGTCTATCTCTCACACAAACACCTTCTCTCTCAAAAATAGTATGTCAAATGAACACTTTTTCTCTTACTCATACAATTTTAAACACACACAATCTCTCAAACACACACTGTATGTATCTCTCTCACACACCATCATCTAAACTGACTATCTGACAGATACAAAGTCAAACGAACACTATCTTTAGCACACACTATCTCACAGAAACACACACACACAATTTCTATTACTTGCATGCACACTATATTTTGTTTAAAAACACACACTATCTCACAGATACAAATACAATCTCTCACAAACACACATCGCATCTCTCTCACACACACACAATCTCTACCACATACTGATAGAGCAGTTTCCTATATTTTTATTTGAGAGAAAGAATCCATCAGACTCAGATATAACCACTCTCCAGACGCGGTCTTAGTGAAGGGAGAAGGGCGTGGTAGGCTCATAGGGTATATGACCCCCACTCCAAATCCTGTAAAAATAGAAAAATATCTTCTTAGTGTGAAGTTTTCGTGAAAAATAATTTATCCTACCACTCTCTTACACCCACACACACAATATCTATCTCACACACTCTCAATGCAATGTATGAGTATAAATATATGTAATATGAAAAAAAAAATTCAAAATTGTCCTAGAATGCAGCATCAGCGCTCCGTGAGGCAGATAAATGGGTGGCGCTGGCTACGTCACTGGAAGACTTGCTGGAGGCAGGTGTTCCCACACAGAAGGAGAAGCTGACGGAACTGGCTGAACAGGTTCAGGCTATGACTGCTAGTTTAGAGGTAAGGAACAAGTTTTATTTCCTTCCTCTTAGTATAGGTCAATATGGCGGACATACAAGGTGGCGGATTAGTTACTATCTATGATAGCTTATGATATGGGTGTCAAATAAATAATAACTTCCTTAAATCAAATATGGCGGTCGGCTCAAGAGGACTGACTGGTTATTTTTTGAGCTAACTTATGATATGGATGACAAATACAGAGTTTGCTGAAAAGAATTCAAAAGTCATAATAATTTTACTTTAAATCCAATATGGCGGAAGGTTGAAGACTGCGCATTAGTAATTTTTGTGCTAGGTTATGATATGGGTAACAATTAAAAGGGTTTGCCGAAAAGATTATGAAAAATGAAATTAATTCTCTTTAAATACAATATGGCGGATGGCTGAAGGTGGCGTAGTTATTTTTGGTCTTAGCTTATGATATGGTAGATATATGTCAATTGAAAGGATTTAGTGAAATATATAGGAAGAATAAAATGATTTCACATAAATCCAATATGGCGGGCAGCTAAAGTTTGCGCATTAGTAATTTTCTGTGCTATATTATGATATGGGTATGAAATGAAAGGGTTTTCTGAGAATAACATATTAATTTGACTTTAAATTCAATATGGGGGACAGTTCAAGATGGCGGACTTCGTTTTTTAATTTTATGATACGGGTATCAAATAAATGGGTATGGTAAGTAGAACGTGAAAAATAAAATAACTTCTCTGATTCCAAAATGGCGGACTAAAACAAGGCATCAGATTGTAGGGGGGAGTACAACAGTAGAATTGAGGTTAATTTCTGATTTATATTTGTCTTTCAGATGTTAAGCGATGCACCGGATTACGAGACGAAGCGAGTCCAGCTGGAGACATTATACAACAGACTGGAAGCTGCCATCAGCCCTCCATTCATCGAAGCCCTCACTCAAATGGATGCTGGTGAGATTTATCATACAAATACGTCTATCAGCATAAACTATTGCCTTTACTGCTAGACCTCTCTATCTATCGTTAGTCCAAATTTGGAATCTAATTCAAATCTGTAATACAAAGGTTTCGGATTAGGATTGATTATTAATTTCTGTCATAGCCTAGTAGTATCAATGTGTCAGTAAGCCGAGCTGAGACTTCTCGTTAGATATGTTAATCTAATATCAATATTATAGTTAGCAACGACTGATTATGTTGTGTTAAGGGTTTATGCTCGTTTCTCCAGATCGCACCAGCACCCTGGTGTCCATATTCGTGGGCATGCACCGCAGCATCTCCGCGAGTCGGTGCTGGAGACGTGCGGCAGCATCGCAGCTAGCCCAGCGCTGGTTGAGGGTGCCTCAGCACTCTGTGAGGGTGCTCACGCGCATGCTGGCTGAAGATGCTGGTAAACAGGTAAGGAAGAAAATCCTGATCAAGCATAAAGGTGATTCCACCAGGGATACTGCGTAACCTCTCCCGGATATTTGCAATTTTATCATAAACTGGATTTTTGAAAAGTGTCACTTTATTTTATTCTATTCTACTCCATAAGAGCTTTACCTTTTTCAGGTAGACTGGCTGACTGCAGTGTTGAAGTCAGAGACTCCCCTCGCTGAGTTATTGCGACTACACACTGACTTGCTTCTGTCACTGGATCCCTCACCCACTAAGGTAATTAAAATGTCTCCAGACTTTATGACAGTACATACCCTTAAATGTTATTATTATATTTGTCTGTGTTTGTCTCTGCGACCCTTTTTTTGGCCGATAATGACGTCACAGGAAACGTTACGACAGTTCAATGACGTGGAACACAATGTGACGTCACGTCGTGTGATCATTAGGTGATGGTTAAAGATGAGTTTTGTTGTACAAGATGGTTCAACTCTACGTGACGTCACGTCTTGTGGAACGCTATTGTATACACTATAGACTCATGTCGTGACGTCACATGAGACATAGACCATTTTTTGCCAAAAATCTTAAAATATGCGTATAAGTGTTAGACAGTGTTTAGAGATTCGGTATCCAGGCAAATACCCCAGACGTTTTGCTAAAAGAGGATATAGACAAACACTCATGCTGTGAACTAAAAAAATGTAAGTTTAGTTAGGGGGTGGGGCTTTCTTTTGAAGTATTAATACCAACACAGCATAACCCAAGCCCTACCAAGTCTGGTATCGGTTGAGCTGATTCCCCCGGGACACAAAAAAGTTGGGTCTTATGTATCCGAAGTGGTGAGACCAGATGGTAAATAAGAGGGGAGATAAAATTAGAGAGGGCATAGGGCCACAAACAAAAAAGAGAATTAGCTCATACCCTCGTTACCATGGTAACGTGATAGCTCTTTTTTGTAGGTGGTGACGGCAAATTTCAAGCTATGTCAGACACCAGACGAAGCAATCACACTGTTGATGGACTTGAGGACAGATGTCGATGAGTTTATTGAGTGCATTCGGGGTATCATTGAGTCTCCGAGGCCTAATAAGGGTGAGTTACATCAAATAGTCAGTGAGTGAGTCAATGAGTGTGTTAATGAGTCTGATAGTTATGGTCTCATATGCTCTAGAAGTTCGTAATGTTAATATAGATAATAAATGAACAAGTTTAAAGTTCTTTTTCTGGTTTTAAATATATAATAATAACAGGTGAGATTAACGTTTTTGTTATAATTAGTCGTATTTTAAATCGCAAACATGTATAAGGAAAACGTGTAATAAAATTGTGGTTTCATACAAAATATATCAAATTAGAAACAGATGGATTTTATTTGGATGCAAACCAACGATTGTAATCCGCAAATGCGCTATAGCAACTTGCAATTTTAATCAATTCCGTCAAGGTGAAGGTCTATACAACTGCCGGGTAAACTTATTGCATACTTTAAAATGATCATAGGCAATAGAATTAATGGATAACTCAAATCTTTGAACAACATTTTAAATGAGAAGAAAATTTTCGCGGTACATAATCTTTAGAACAACAGGGAATTTGAAAAATCTACATATCAGAAACACTCAAATAATCCAATAAATGTGGCAAAGGACTGTATAAGCTGGCAACTCCATAAATTTAATTATAAACAATTAAAGAAAAAATGTGGATATAGAGGGAATATTTTTGTTGAACTTTATAATAAAAAGTCACATTTATTTGTAACAGATTAATCTTTTGTAACCATATTTACCTTAAATGATAACAACATACTGTTCAAGTAGTAGTTGTCATGATTCATGATAAAATAGGTTGTTGCTTACTTGTAATTTTTTATTAATCACATTCATTTTTTTCATTTTCTATAATTGATAGACAGTTTAATTTTTTTACTTTAAGAATAAAGTATAAAAGACTTAATAGGCAATATTATCAACAGCCCCATGTGGGGACATGGAGTTGTAAAATTTACAAATTTTCAACCTCATTTTTCCATCCACAATCCTAACCCCAGAAGTTTGGTGTCTTTTTCTTCTTTAATATTTATACGACAAAAAGGTTTTAACTAATTGACAAATTATTAATTAATGAGCTACTTTATTATCAATACTTACACAAACTTGATAGCAACATGTATGGGAAAAACCTGATAACAACTATTTTTATATTTGCTTTGTTGATTGCCTATTCAAATAAATTGTTGGCCCAGTAATCCAATATCCAAGTGAGTCAATTTAGATCTATATTGGATGATATTGTCAACATTGTTCAGTCAGTCATGAGAAGAATTGTAGACTAATTAAAATAATTATAATTTTAAAAAAAGGTTCTGCTACAGCTGAAATAGCACTAAACTGAACAAGTGTAATGAATTGAAAAGTAACCCACTAATTCTGTTGCTGCATTAGATTCAGTGTGTTAAAGTACTAGTTCACCTAAATCCAGTAACATTCAAGTTCTTTACAGGCAGCTGCGAACTTGCAACGAGGATGAGCGAACGCACAGGCGGCACCAAACCTGCATAGGGGGAAGGACCTACACCACACTTGCTTCTTATCCACTGGAGTTTGAGACACTGGAAACAACAAAAAAAGATAAAAATTATGATTCAAAACATTATCAATGATTTATATTTAAGCATAGGTCAACTGTTTTTGCACAAACTATGACCTTGTTGACAATGAATTATGTACTGTGACGTCACAATCCATAAATTTAGTCAAATTGTTGTAGTTCAATACTTTACTACTTTAAATTAAAATTATATGATATAAATGGTAATTTTCATAAACACACATTTTAAACGAATACAAATTTTCTCTACTATCATCTAACTAACATCAATCTAAGTGAATCAATGGTTCTCTCTTTTTGGAGTTATAAAATATTGTTTCTTTATAACAGTGATTACTTACATGGCGGCAGTAAATCATATTTATGTGAGCTTGTGGTCAAAGTCACACTGTCACTACTTGCACTCATAGTTCTCTCCCTTATGGTCTCCTTATCCTCTTTCTCTTTCTCCTTTTCCTTCTCTTTTTTACCTACATCAAAAACGATAGGCGATGCTCTACGTTTTTTTACTGGAGGCGCTTCCTTGTTTACTATAGTATCCACACTTTTCCTTTTTTCTACATCTTTATGTTCCTTAATAATAACTTGAGTATCACTCTCTTCACTCGCATCACTCAACCTTTTGATTAACTTTAAAGTTTTCTCACTATCTTTGGTCTCATCTTCTTTTTGTGTTTCATTTTCTTTTACTTCTTTTGGTTTCTCCTTTATTTCTTTAGGCTTTTCTAACTCTTTTATTTCTTTTGATTTTTCTTTACCCTCTTCATCTAAAAGACCTTCAGTTTTAAGTTTTTTGGCTAAAAAAGCATTAGGATGATATCCGTCCATTGTGACTATAAATTGGGTTTTGTCTTTGTCCATAGTTATGTTATGTATGGTACTAAAGCAGAAACAGAAATTATCAACACAACTATCAAAAAACTTTTAGGTCAAATCAAGGGATATAAAACCTTACCTATTATCAACAATCGTTTTATCTTCATCATTACTTTTTCCAACATATTCAGTGTTCTTGATGACTTTAGTAATAGTGGGTGGTACAAAATCGTTTTCCATTACGTCACTTGATATTCTGGAATATAATAGTTGTATCGTTATCTCATATTTACTAAATATTGGAAGGTATCCTAGTTTATAAACTTAATAGATAAATTTCCTCATCTCATCACAATGTGGCCAAAAAGCTGAAAATTAGTTTTAAAGAGCTCCGACGGATTACACTAGTTGAAATCTATAGTCTTTGTTGTGCATTGAATCTAACTCGGTATTTTATGAGTCTAATAAATAGACTTGGGTTTTATTTGTTCTTCAAGACCAGTATCAACCCAGTCCTTGAAACTTCAAAATAAGTTTCAAAGACTTAAACTCTCAGCACACTACAACATTAAATATATCAATGGAAACAAAATAAAAAAATACTAACTTAGAACTCTTATCCTCTCCTTCACTCTCATCACCCAAACTAAGCGTGTCTCCTTGACTGTCTGAATGATGGTCAACAGGTACTTGGATCACAATTTTCTGAGCTTCAACACGACGCATAGGGAGAACTAATGCACGCTTAATTTTTGGAGGTTCAGCGTCAATTTTTGGTGGAGTCTGTAAATCAATGAGATATTTATATAGATAAGAAATCTAATTAGTACTGAATAGATAAGAGGATGCAAAAAATAGGAAAAAGATAAATTAATGTTCTATTAGTAAATAAAGGACATACGACAGTCTAATACAAAAAAAATTGATGAGATTAAAGCCATCGTTAGTAATGCATACAGACATGGACAGTTATGAACAGAACTGTGATAACTGAGCAAAAATAATCGGAAAGTTGCACATTGTGAGTGTTCCTGCATAGGGAGTTCCAACTGCAATGTTATCGATTATATCAAATAAAAATCACGTATGACGCTCTGCACTCTCCTCGCGCTGCTTTATTTACATGCTGGCAGTTATACTGAAGCTTTAAACAATCATTGTAAAAGTACGTAGTTCATTTACATACATTTAATAAGCTCTTGTGTGCATCAGCAACAGCCCGCAAAAGCAGATTGGAGGCTGGTGCAGACACGCGAGGGCGTGGTCGCACCAGCACTACAGAGGCGCATGTTGCTCGATTGTTACGATCTTCTAATACCGATATTCTGAAAAAGCATAAATTTCAACTAAAGTTTAGTTTAATGAAATCATAGTCCAGGGTTTGGGATTCAGGATCGAAAGATTTTGATGTATATTTAACAAAATGAGAATAAAAATGTATCTCACTTTGAAGTGAGTCTTTTATTACTAGACTCAGGTTTTTCAGCGTTATCATCAGAAAAGGATGACTTTCTTTGTAATTCAGACTGACTACTTAGTTGACTCCTCGAAGATCTTGGTTTTGGGTGACTTTCTACCTCTAGGTCAGGAGTGAATCTGAAAATATTGAGGAATAAAGACAATATATGGGTATAAAAAAAGTGTTAAGTAATTAGACTATGCGTTTTTAATTTTAAAATCAGTTTTACATTCGAATACTCGTATTAAACATCTGAATCTACCACCACATTGGAACCACCTAATCCAAATCTAAGAAAATGTACTAATAAAGTCAGAGGGACTATCTGTTTTTGTTATAATTAAAGATATTATATAGAATTATAATAAATAATTTAATTAGGAACACGGAGCCGTAGCCAACACGTTGAGGCACTTTAGAGTATAATTTTTACTAAGTTACACCAAAACAACATATTTTCACAGTTTTGTCTGTTTGTTCCGGCTAATTTTTGAGATGGCTGGACCGGACCGATTTACTTTTCCACTGCACATAGTTGATGTTATAGAAATTAACTTAAGCTACTATTATTTTAGAAAAAAAATTTGAGTTCCAGGAAAAACATAATACATCTCCGCAAAGCGAGGGCGAGTCAGCTAGTATGACATAAATTCATTTATGCTTAAGTTTGGATTATGAACTACTACCATTCTTAAAGCCCCTCTAAGCTAATTGACTAGACAACCTATAGATTGTGAGTCCAATGACTGAACCACTGAGTTACTGACGCTACAAATTTGAACTTATCTATTTTCAGATTTTGGATTGAGAATGTTAATTGTATTCAGCTGTAGATGAAATCAAGTCTCACTTAAAGTTGATATTGATATTGCTATAATTTGTCATTGAAATTGAATGAAACTATTTATATATAATGGTACGAAATATTAGGGAAAGAAAAATTAAAGCTAGGCAAGCTAGCTATTGGCAAATCAATGTGACAAAACATGAGCAGAATGATCTGTTAGTTTCTCGGTTGCAAAAAAAATGAAAGCATTTATTTAATGTCGGTTTCTAAAAACCTTAATATTAAAAATTTCTTACTACCTTAAATTATTTTGTAATTAACAACCTTTCAGGACTATCTAATTTTTCTTTTTCTGTCTCCTTAACTTCAATCCTGGTGACTTCTTTAGCACCAAGTCTCTCTCGTATTGGTCTTTTTGGCAGGTTTAGTTCAATTTGGGGTAATTCTGACTCTTTTATAGGGATTGGGTTTACAATTGGTGGATCTATCCTAAGAGTGCTTAATGGTGGAGTCGCCGGCGGTAGTTGGGATATTTCCTGAGAATTCATAAATTTAATTTTAGGATTATCATCTATTTATAATATGAGATATGATAAGATAAGATAAATCTCTATATTTTTATTTTATCTTTGTAACAATAGAAATGATAAAGTACCTGAGACACATCTTCCGCAAAATCATTCATCAGTTCCTCAGCTTCAGTCCGAATATTTAGAAAGTCTTCATCATCAGACATAGAATCCAATTGCTCAGCTAATTTCTGCTTTAACCCTTGAATTTTCTCTTCAATCTGATGCATTTCCTTCATTTGCTGATCTCTTGGAGCATCATTTTTACTAGTGTCAGCAGTATTTTGACTTGTCTCTATAACAGTTGGTTCAGTTGTTGATGTTATAGTTTCAATATCAATAATAGGAATGATTGGACGTTTAATCTCCTTAAAAGCTTTAGCTTCAACTTGCTTTGGTTCCTCTTTATAAGGCTCTATTAAAACACCATGATTTTTCAAAATCTGGCCAGCAAATACATCAGTAATAGACGGCTCAGAGTCTTTCTCCATATTCATTAATAATGGTGGGATATTTGGTCTAATTATTTCATGTGTGCTCTTTTTCTTGCTTTTTTGAGACTTTTTTTCTGCTTTCTTTCGTGCTTTCTCTTTTTCTTTCTTTTTCGCCTTTTTTGAGGATGCAGCTTTTTTTGTTTTATCTTTGTCTTTTTTCTTTTTTTCCTTAGCAGCTGATTTCTCTGCACTTTTTTCTATATCAGTTTCTAAAATGTTTAACGATGGGTGAGTAAAATGTAGAACTATAGGCTTTTATGATTCTTTTTTAGATTCATGAAAAATTTTACATTATACCTCATTTTAAAGCAATATAAATACATTACATGTATTCCAGTGTTTAGTAATATACTTTATATTAGTAATATATACTTTTTTCAATGTGTGCATAAAGTTTTTTTAAATAGGTAATATAAGTAATAAAATATAAAACATACTTAAAGTTCCAGTAACAGTGACTTCTTGGAGTTTCTTTAACACTTGATGAAGCCAATTGACAAACAATTCAGTATTGTCTCCAAGAAATAGTTGTAAATCATCTTCCATTTGAGCTCTGGTGCGCTTATTGGCTACCATTACCATCACATAGTCTGGGAGTTCATCATCTGTAAAGGAAAGTGTTCAAGATCATTAATAGCATCATTTATCATTGATGCTTCACTCTTATGAGTCTTGATGCTATTTAGCCTACAGAGTTCAATTAATTTTTTTATATAGAAGAGTAAAATAAAATATTAAACATCTTTAAATAATTTTTATTTTCCTTTCTTTGTACAATGTATAGAAAATATGTCTTAATTTCTTTATGTCTTTGTCATTCCACACATTTTCTCCTTTTAAACAAATCATCATCATTCTATGCACCCTTTTTTACCATTAAGTTAATTATAGCACAACCCCATGTTTATATTAAGTAAATACAACAATCCTGAGTTCTCTTATGCTAAAGGTCAAGAGGACCACCATATTACGATATGAGAGTTTGGAATTAAAGGCTTATTATTATAATCACAATTATTGTTCAACATCTATTTTTTAACTACAATAATAATATAAATACATAATTTTTTTAGCTACCCAGCATTGTATGACGATTTATTTGATAATTCATCAAATAAATCCTCATACAATGCTGAAAAGTTATCAGTTAATCCTTGATAGTCAGTGTCAGCCCCATAGAGTACTGAAGACAGTGCCCTGTTTTAACAGACACAATATTATGTGTGTTAAGTTAAAATCTATAGTTAATTGCTATACATGAGTATAGCAATTGCCAAATAACTTTACGTTTGAGGAAAAATAGTGAGAGAACATTGCGCATTCTGAATTTATTGTCTGACTGCATTGGCTATTACATCCGTGATGTTGACTACTTTGACAAATAGCAGACGCGCGGAAACTGAAACTTCAAATGCATTAGAACCAATTGCGTGTGTCACACTTCTATGGCCCCCGCGCCCTTCTAAAAAGGCCCTAAATATGATTTGTGTGCAATCAAGGTCATCATACTTAGGTGGAGTGAGCTATCTATAGCTATAAATTTCAAACAATTGATATTAACTCACAATATTTTGATGTTTACAATGTTAGTGCAACTTAACTATAAAGATTTTACATAAGTATTAGCGGACCTGGCAAATGTTATTTTTCAATATATATTATTTTTAGTAACTCTTATTATATATATAAGATTAAACTACTTACCAACATAGCACCCCAGTTCAGTTAGTTTGGCCTTGATGGCAGACTGAAAACAATTACATTTAATGAATTAACAACTTTTTTTCTTAGTTAGATTTTTACAAAATACATTTAATATACACAAATGGGTCTGTCAGTCAGTTTAACTGTGACTACCTCCAGCTTGGAAAGCAGTACCTGTTAAGAGTGAGAATACTCAAAAGTCACTTGTCATACACAGAATCTGTTATACCAATCATTTAGCTCGAGTATGATAAACATACAACTTATATTCCAAGCATTCTCATCATTGAAGTATTCCTGTACTGAATAGTTCTAATACTACAGGTTGTGAAACCTAATTACCAGGGATTGGAATAAGTCGAGTTTGTATAAAAGAGTGGTAGCTTTTAGTATATGATATGAAATCCTATTAATTGTTATTATTTCTAAGATTTATAATGAAATGTTATAAAATGAAATGTAAATTACTACAGTAAAACAGTACTTTATACCCGGTTTATGAAAATAAGAATTTATTAATTTTTGCATATTATTTTATTTGTAAGAAAGGTATTCTGAATAAGAAAGTTACACTGTTAAATCTTTATTACTGCGATCCAGTATTTTTCAACACAAAGTATCAACACAAAACTCTTCCTATTTAGAACCCTGCTTAATATAGATGAGAACACCCAGTCCTATGTAACAAATGCTTTGTACGGCGTTATAAGTTAATTTTTGATAACGACTAAATAATGTATTTGTTCAGCTACTATAGTAAATATTTACCCGCATCTTTTGACCTATTTCGCTGCCGGCAACATCCATTTTAAATATATTTATTTATTACACAGGCACAGTAAAAAAAATTTTCGTCCCTTTTTATACGGTCCAATTATTGTCCAAGGTAACAACCATTGCGGCAAGTGTCTATAATCACTTAAACTAAAAGAAAAATATAGGTAGAATCGTTGACCATTATCAATTTGTCAATAAAATAAAACCGCAGCCATTTTCCAGCAACCAAATGCCGGATGGATGTCAAATGTCAACTGTCACGACATAAATGTCAACACTAAAATCGTAAGATTGACGGCAAAATCGATTTATTAAATTACTGAATTATATTTGAAAAGACATCGATATATCGACGTGCTGGTAGTAGTGACAAATAAATAATGTTTCTATCATCAAACCGTAATAAACAATTCTTTCTTTCCTTCTAATATAAAGTTCTAAATAACTGATATATACGTATTTTTCTCCTGAATATAAAATAAAGGTAAAATCAAATAAGTCATTGCATTTTCAACATTTGCTCTGCCATTGCATGAAAGCGGAATATAAATACCGTTACCTGAACATAATTCCCTGATTATTTCCTTTTTTTCTTTCATGATCTAAACTAGATATTATTTTTTTGAAAGTTTTTGACCGTAGTGTTCATTTCGGATTCGGTGGTTTTTTCAGGATACATTTACCGGACGTTTGATCTATTTTACTTTTCGCGTTTTTCTTTCTCTTATTATACCTTTCAATTTTTCTTTTTCCTTCTTATATTATGTTGTGGCGATACACGTTTATCCAGTGACTATGTGTGGCGTGCCGCACGATCGATTTATTCAGGAGTCCCTATAATTGTGTATTGTGAAATTATTCATGGAAGCTTAAATTTATTCATTGTATAAATAAAAACACATAGGCTTTTTTTACCTTTTGAATATTATTTTCAAATTTATTACCTAAAAACTCGTATTTGTTTCATCTCCTCATGTTTAGTCTCACTCTGAAAATGTGTAATTTTACATCGGTGAAAAAAATAAATACTTAATAAGTAAGAGAAAACAAAATAGAGAAAAAAAAATCAAAACAGGATTGAATATAAATAAAAAATTGTACAGTGTAAATTTAATTTATTATTTGTTTAACAACCTCCATAATGTCACAATTATAGCTAACAGATAAAAACAAAATAAATAACTTTACCTAAACTACAACTAGTCATTACTTCAAATTCGAATCGTTTAAAAATAATATGGCATTCAAATCATTACTCATAATTAATATATTAATTTATATTCGTCAATATTATTAAAATATATATTTAAATAATAAGTAGTATAAAAATACTGATTAGGCTTTATTTTCTTGTGTATTTATAATATTATAATGCATTTTTTGCTAAGTCCTCCGCATTACAACATCTATATATACATATTGAATTCCAATTTCAGCTTTAGTCAATAATATATTTTTTATTTTATCTACCGTGGTGGACTATAGCCTAACCCTCTCTCTATTCTGAGGAGGAGAACCAGCTCAGCAGTGGGCGATCGATGGGCTGTTATTGTTATTAAACATTCTGTGAATGTACAATGAATTCCTAATTCCATTGAACTGACAGCTATCATATTTTAACTTTTAAATTGCAATAAAGCTTGTTTCCATTGTATTTTCAAAATATACTGGATTATAAAGAATATAAAATTATGAAACTGTTAGATTTAAATATTTACTATATTATTTATAATACTTAGTAAAAAATATATAATTTGACACATTAATACAGAATCAAAAACGTCACATATCTCTTAGGTAACTAATACCATTGATGTATAATTTTGTAAAATTTAAATCTTTAATAAATTAGAGTTCTAATTTCCCCCTACATGCTGCATTTTGAGCACGGATTTTCACGTCCCGATGTGTACTTGTTATCGGTGACGTATATACCATGCAGATCCTCTCACCCTCACTTTTAGCAAAAATAAGCAAGGCAAAGACTTCGAGTTTGAGTAGATTCAAGGAATTAAGTTGCTTTATCCTTGATTAGTAAAATACGCATTGACAAAATCCATAGACTAGTTTCTACAGACAACTAGTTTCTTCACTTGACGCTTACATTTAGTAAAAGACATAATATAGCAAAAAAATCTTTACGTTCAATCAATTATATCCGAGCTAAAACACAAAAAACAATCATAGGTTCTTATAATCTTTGGTCCACAAACTTAGAATAGTTATCCAAAGCAAATCATTGGAATGAATTATTCGAGGTATAAACATAATTTTGGAATGTATCTTCGGTTTTTATTCTATTATATTACTATACTCAAGAGATAGGTGATTATGAATCGTGTAAAATGTCCAATCACCTATTTACAAATACCTTTTTAGCAATATACCTTATTAGGCAATTTTCCTGATACGGTCATTCCATATACAATCGTCTAAATGTAGATCAGCATTTTAGTTAGTTAGTAACTTTGGGGGTCCCAAAAACATAATTTACTCAAATTATTTTTTTTTAAATAGAATTGTATGTAAAAAATTTTCTTTTCCAAAACCATCTAACAGCTGGACGTAATATAATATGAAAGGTTAAGATGGCCATAAGAGTCCCTAAATGTTACATAAAATGAGTGAATAAATTTTCAGACAGTTTTATATGGAATGACCCATAGGTATATTAAATAGATACTTCACTCAACGCTTCATTAGAGAGCCTGAATAAATCCGTAAACTTTCTTACTAGTTGTAATGCTGTGTATTCATAATCACCTATATTGTTACAATATTTTTCTCGTCAAACACTTCGAGCACCTCTGTCATATAATACTTATTACTAAAAAACCACTATATGCATAATATATTTTTTATTTAATCTATGATAATTATAAATAAACACCTAACTATTTACATTATTAAAAGTTAACGTGTCGCTCATTAGCAGGACGGAGATATAAAGTCAAGTCATTTATAATAATATTATTTATAAATAATTAATTGCATTCTCATATTATTGTCAATTAAATAAAAATACCTAAATATTAGTATTTTTAAGATCATGCTAATAAGCGACCGTCAAGCTCCATATTGGTCTAGTTCAAATCTCGTGATCTTTATATTCGATCCCATGGTGGTAACCGTCTCGTTTCTGGGCCCAAAGGTTAGAGAGCTCTTCGACCCTGTGAGTTTCTTAGACCCTATACATTCTACCTTCCGGAAGCCCGAGGGTCGGCTCTCGACTCCCCCAGCGACACTTGGCTTAGAACCGTTTGTGTGTTGCTGAAGCTGTATCCGTGACGCTCGTTCCATTTCTCTAAAAGAATTTAAATCTAGTTATTGATGCTTTAAAATAAAATTTAAAAAATGAATAATATATTTGACATTTTATAGCGAATTTACGGATATTAATAACTAACAGAATTATTATTTATGGCATAACATCACAACAAAAAACCTTACGTCAATAATTATTATAAGCATTACATAAGTCAGGAGTTAGAAAAATGCATGCAGTAATTATAACATACAAGTTATAACACATTTGTCTAAATTATGGACAATGAGTTTAAATCACAGCTTACTAAAACTAATCATAGAAATAAAGAGAGAGATATTCTTGATTTACGAAAATTTATTTAAGAGACAAGATTGCAGGATTCGCGTGTAATGGTTTCAAGCCAGTCTAGGAATATCGATCTACATATCACTAAATAGTGGTGGATAAGCAAGCGTGGGGCTCGTAGCATTATAAAGAGTAGGGCAAAAATAAAGCAATTTACCCATGGTTATTTTTTAGAAAACTAACGGTTTAAGCGAAGTAGATCAAAGCAGGAAGCCTTTGGGGACTGGTACCCATTTTTTATTTATTCCAATATACGACTACGACTTTTGCGTAAGAAAAACGCTTGATTTCTAAAGACAGGGTAACCCGTGGCAATTGATTTATATGTAATCCGCCACTGATTTGGAACTAGTAGACACTTCTTTAAGAGAGAGGAGGAGAATTATTTTCGTATTAGGAGAATAATTAACGTAAATGTTAACCCAAAACATGAAAATTAATGCGATCTAAATAAAAGCATCGTGCAATGAGTGTGAGGCGAATGATACCTTCACGTTCGTAAATACGAAGCGAGCGCTGAGGTTCGCTCCGGCTTCTTGATGTGATGACATGCGGGCGATGAAGGATACGCACCGCTCGTGAAGCCGGACAGCCGCGACAGGGGGCAGCACAGCGCCGCCGCGTACGCCGCGCGGTACTGCGCGTTCATGATCACGTAGATGATCGGGTTCACGCACGCGCTCGCGTACAGCAGCAGGTAGCCGGCGATGTGGAACACTGGAAAACGTTTTCATTTAATACATCGGTGATTAACCAAGTTAATCGATGGGTACAGTTTTAATAAATCATCTATTATTATTGTGAAAGCAGTTATACTCATATTTTCTGCAACAGATATTACAGATTGATTTCTAATTTCTTATATTGCTAGCCGCGTTACACATTTTAATTTATTATTGACTCTCGAAGTGGTTTGAAACATCAGACATCAATATTCGATGGCGACTTTTAAAAATACGAATTAGGGGCCCAGGGTCCAAAATAAGAGATAGGGGTCGATGTGTGAATTAGCTATGTATTAACAATGAGATTCACGGATTTTAAAAAATATATATATAATTTGTTGATACCTTGATTCAACAAAATTTGATAAAAATATTTACTTTCATTCAAATAAACACAAACTTGCTTGATTACAATTTTATATTCTGATTCTCGAAGTGATCTACGTCGACCACCAAGAGGCTATAACGAGTTACTGAGGGTCAACGTAAAAGTACAGACAATCGATGGTCGATTAGGTATGAGTTAAAAGGGCATTTGTAATTTCGCAGTTGTAAGTAGTTATATTTTGTATTTGAAATCATTTATCTTTTCCACATTGGTAATATGGAAAGGGATCTTTCTGCGAGTGAAATTAAAGTAAATCTACTGGTAAATGGCAAGTGTGGAAACTTTTGGGGGATGTTCTGGGTGTTCACTATACATACAAAAGCAGTTTAATAGTCAACAGGAAAGCTATAACTTTAAATATAATTTATTATTACCAGGGTAATGTACATGACTATCAGCGACCTTCGCGATAGTGATGGGCAGGTAGCAGACAAGGAAGGACAGGAAAATCGCCAGAACCATCTTCGTTATTCTCCACTCGTTGCGGCGAGCCTTCGTCTCTCTAGTATCCTTTATCGTGGACCGCTTGTCGCTGCCGTTGTTAAGGGTCACAGGATTCGTGTTTTGAGAACGTTGATGTTCACGCATTCTTTGTTCTGAACTAAAAATTGCCACAAAAAATATTAATTTTGGAAGTAGTCATAGATACCTATTAATCAACGACCTTATAATATGATGATAATGAAGAAATAAAACAAAATGTCGCAACACTAAAAAGGGAACAATTAGAGAAAAATAATGAGTATGGCAATTTTTATTTTTTTCACATTTCTAATGTGATGTGACAAAAATATTAATAAAATTTCACAAAAATATTATTAAACTTTGTGACAAAAATATTATTAAAATTTGTTCAGTACTATTAAGTACGTTTTATTGAATATAAAGTAAACGTTTACTTTATATTCACTAAAACATAATATTTACTCTTCTGAAATGAATGACAACTGTGAAATATTAGAAGTAAGAAAATGTCTGTTTCCTATAGAAGGTTTATTTTAGGGTCTCCACGAAGTTTATTTAGAGAAAAATACAGTCTTCACGAAGAAGTTTACGACCTCTACAAATTCCCGCAAATATTACAACGTTATAAGAAACCTTTTACGCACAGTATTTGCAGTATGCATTAAAAGTTTCAATTTTAAGGAATGCCTTTTTTATTTGCCCACAAAACTTGAAGCCTGACCCCCATAGATACGCAAGGTATACAATTTTATGATACCGTAAAACTCAATATAGTATAAAAACGTCAGCTCCCCATTTGTTCTTGCTCCATAAAGATAAGGAAAGCGCTTCAGAGCATAAAACATTCATAGATGTACCTGCTTTTATCAACTATATCTGTAATTACTATTTAAAATTTTATTTTATTTGTAAATTGTGTAATAACTCCAGAATTGAACAATTAAGACGGTTAGTAGAGAGTTTAATATTTAATCAAAATATTACACTTCCTCTGGATATTCTGGATACTAAAATAACCCCTTAATTATTATTTGTTACAGTTTCATGGATGTTTTTTTTAATAGCGATACATTATGAACCTAATGGCGCAAGACGGCTACTTACGAACCCAAAAAATAACAAATTTTGTGGAACAAAAATGTAATTTTAAATAAATTCAATATAATACTAGAAACTAATATTTTGATATTTATAGTATACCTGTGAACCACCCAGAATATCCTGGCGTAACAGATGAAGATGAGTAAAGCTGGTACGATGAAAGCGATGACGAAAAGAGCTGTTTTTGCTGAACGGCCATTATCGTCTGGCACTATCGAGCATGTGCCCAACTCTGGATCATAGTCGAATTTACCTAAAAAATAAATTAATAAGAACTAATTACAAACATTAAAAAATTATGTTTTTGAACTAATTAAGAAATACTAAAAAATTAAATTAGATAAATTAGGAAATAAACTTGAGCAGTTATAGAGAGTTTAGTTTTGACTAGTTTTAAAACGGATTTATTAAAATAAAACTTTTTAAATAACTACATGATATAAACGAATGATAATAAGAAACAATTATATAGTCAATACTAATATTATAAAGCTGAAGAGTTTGTTTATTGTTTGAACGCGCTAATCTCAGGAACTACTGATCCGATTTGAAAAATCATTTTTGTGTGTTGTGTTTGTTTGTTTGTATTAATACAATAGATATACTAGTCGACCCGCTCCGGTTTTGCACGGGTTTAGTTTACCACTTATAATACTTAAATTTATTAAATAACGATGTAATTCTCAATATATTGTTACTAAATAAAAACATAAAAGCTCGTATGATTAAACATATTACTTTATCACTATCCCGCGGGAACTGTGTATTTTCCGGGATAAAAAGTAGCCTGTATGTCAATCTAGATTATAGACTATCTATGTGCTGAATTTCATGAAAATCTGTTCGTGATTCGTATTTAATAAAAAATCACAACAGAACTTTAGTTTATTTAAATTAAGAATACCTAAGAATAATTAAGACAAACAAATAATTCTGAAGTCAGCGTAGTATTAAGATACTCAATTTTCAAAAATCAAATGTTAGTTTAAATAGTAGCAGATGAAATGTAAATATACCTAGGGGAAAACAAAGGTAATTTAAAGGCTTAATGGCTTGACTGCTTCTCTTAATAGGCGTTAGTCCATACCGTCTGCAAAGTTTTATTGACATCTACCTATGCAAATAAACCTCGCTATCAAAATTAATGTCTTTGATAATAAAACATATAGAGTTAAATAGCGATTAACTAATACAACACAATAAGAAATGTGAATTATAGCTTATTTATAAGAGGCAATAATCTAGAGATTCAGGATTCAGGAACTTAAGTAACGTAAAATAAGATTATTGAGTAATCTATGACAGAAATGCTGTTTTTCTCTTGTTAGAAACTAAAAGAACAGTTCTATATAAATTGGTCACTACTTATTCATTCATTGTTTATATTTTCCATGTCATCATCATGATCACAACCCTTCGATGGCCCACTGCTGAGCCGGGTCACCTCCACATAATGGGGAGGGTTAGGCCATAGTCCACCACGCTGGTCCAGTGCGGGTTGGCAGACTTCACACACCTTTGAGAACTTTAGTGAACT
>JAOPUB010083136.1:0-13318 GCA_027564055.1 Neptis clinioides
AGCAAGTATCTAATGAAGATAATTTATATTGCATTTAGTAATTATAATATTTAATAATTACAAATCAAAAACGCTTTTTGTCGTGTCTCTACGCCTGTTAGTGAGCGAGTCACACTCTTATCATCACCTTACTTATTATCACTTCTCTTATAATACATATGCAAACACTACAGAATCGATATTATAGTAAAATTCATTAGGGCCCTAACAGAGAGAGAGAGTCTGTCTACTCATCTATTTGGTAACTTTTATCTCTGTGCTATTACTAAAATATTTGCATCAAAACTTGTTCAAATAACGTCTCTATCATTTAACGACCAATTTCCAACATTCCACCTACTGCGCTGTTACTATGAATGAAGAGCTTAACCAGAACTAATTGCAACAACTTAAACTCAATCACACTATTATGTCCCCTATCTGTATGATGATAAGTATGGAAATTCGTTAAGATCGCCGACACTGTAGAGATTTGAATAAGCGTACTACGGTTTTATAGGCATTAAAACTGTTCTATTCTTACTCACGATTGTAATCGACCGAAATAATATTGGACGACCAATGTTGGGACCTATTACTATTATATTATTTGGGTAGTCGACAAAGATATGTAAATGAAGGCTTTTCATGATAATTAAGTCTTATTATCTTGCGCCTTTATAAAGGGTGAAATCTTTTTTATGCTAAAAGCGTGTACTAGCATTCAGATAGACTGTTAATCTGATAAAAATACAAAAAATTCTGTTTATTACTTTTTGCTAGTATTACAAAAGTCACTTCATAATAGGATTAAAGATATAAAGATGTACAGGCAACATCACAGAAAATGCTTGGGGCCTAACTCAAGAGTAGGTTTAAGAATCTCTACACATCATCGTCACACTCGTCCACAGCTCTGGGTCGCTACAAAAATGTCATAATAACCACCGAGCAATACTTAACATAATGTTTACTGTGGGAAATCACTCGACAATATTGCGTATATTGGCTGTGTCAAGGTATCAACAGTTTAGCTAACAAGATACACGGTATCCTAAAATGTCTTATGTGATTTAATTGTTTTTTTTTTGTTTCAGGTAAGTTACTCAGCTCTATACTTCGCACCTACTTAATATTTTGTGAGTATATTTGAAGATTTTTTAAAAACCATTTCAAAATGAAAGCGTAATTTTTCCGACATTTTATCAATATCACAAAGTTTAATTATAACAACTTTTGAAGTTAGGAAGTTTTCGACCGACGTGCTTAGTATAGAAATATCTTCTTTTGTGTCCGCTGTTTTATAGATTATTATCAAATACACGAAGTAATAAACTTTTGCACGTGATTGGGATTCATAAATCGTATTTTTTGAAAATGAAAGCTTATAAAAAGCTAATGTAAATATTGAGGTTATTTCTAAAACCTCGTCTTTAAGAGTAGAACCCGGGCTTTGAGACCTAGGTGTTACTTTGCGAGATCTTTTTACAATTATCATCTCTATCACCGTCCACTATTCAGATTCACTATTAAATTTATTGTTTTTAGACACTAAACTTTAGTTACTAGCAGTTTGGATTACAAACTAGTAGTATTCTTGTTCTCCCCTCCAATTAAGCTGAAATGCTTGTGTTAGGAGTAGGCGCCTGAACCACTGAGCTACTGACGCTTATGATAGTTGGTTAACGAGGTGTTGCCAATTAGTGATGTATTAAATTTCTCTCACGTTTTATTTCTAACAAAGCAATTAATATTACATAGACGAGAGTGACCATAAAATTATCAATTTTCTTTTTTATGAGATTATTATTAAGTATTACTATCGGCGGAAGTGTCCCATAAAAGCTTTCAGAAAAATTAAATTTAGCTCTCGTTTTAGAATTATAGTAGTGATGATAGTAACATCAAAAAAATGAGTAAACTAAGAAGACCGCTATCATTAGCGCTATTTCTCACGTTAAATACAATAGTAATATTATTAATAAGTTGGTATATTAATATATTAAATAATAATATGATTTAAATAAGTTAGTTATTATTAATTAGGGGTCACTCTAATTAATATTTTTTCTATAAAATTAATCGTCAAATTGAATTTTCACGATTAACCTTAACGACCAGTAACGGAATTTTTTAAACGAAACTTGGAGAATCTAACCAGATAAACAATCAACAGTGTTGCTAGCAAGTTTTCCGTTCCTTAAAAGAAAAAATTAATCTTATAAGGATCGTTTCCTTCTCCGTCTCTCTTTCTATCTCTGTGTGTTTATGGCGATTTTGATATTCGCATTGAAATCGTAATCGCACATTTATCTATGATATATAATAGTTAAATTGTGTGAGAAGTAATTTGTTCAATTCCCCACAAGTTAAGGAAATAATGAGATCTATATTGATGTGTAGGAACAACGGTTTTCCGACGCCTATATTCAGATTGACCCTTGTTTCAAATTGTACGGATCCCTCATTCCTATATCATATGAAAAATAAATATTATATATTACAATTTTTGTGCATGCATTCAGCGAAAGTGTAATTTATTTCACTCGTCAAACGTTGATTGGAATTTTCGTTATGTGCCCTATAGAGGCTACAGATTTCAATATATGTATTTGTTTTTCATTAAGAGGGATTTGGTTTACGGTAACCGTTAAAATTTCGATGTAATACTGTTAACGGGTATATTTTTATTTTCTCTTTGACAAAATTATATTTTGTGCCAAATACATTTCAGACTTCTAAGTGAACGCAAAAGATTAATATATTATATGTCGCGTAAACTTTGATATTTTGAGTGTCTCGAGAGAATCTACACCTATGTAAGTTCTATTACCATTTATTTAAAAACACAAGTAAAGGTTTAGGTTTAAACATTAATTTTTTTTTTATTTTAATTCATTTTGTATGGAACCGTCGGTGTTCGAGTCCGACATGAACTTATCGAGCCGCTTTTCTATGAAAATTAAACGGACGAATCCATTTAGTACGAAATATTATTAATAATTTATTTAAAACATTCGACTTTGATAAAAAAAAATAAAAGAAATATATTGACTTTAAAAAAGTAAATGTATCCATAAAACCCGATGTTTATCGGCCACTTCACAATGATTCATATAAATCCTTCTCTCAATCGTCATTTGTGTCAAAACAAAGTAGAAACAGAAAGCCAAAGGCGTGGCCTAATTTAAACATTGGCTTTAAGTTTATTTCTTTTGTCATTTTGTGGTAAAAAAGAAAAATTACTGTGGTTTTTTCATTTATGGTATACCTAATAATATAGTTCTCTATATTATTGCTGTGACATGAATCTGAAGTGCCACAAGGTTGTGATCTACGTCCATACTTAGTACGCACGATCTAATTGAACTGTAATAAATTTTAATAATATCCCACCTGTCTATAAAAGACTATATTATAAAAAATTATTAGTCAAACTGCCTCTGATTTTTCGGAACAAATATTGATAGTGTTGTCGAGGCTGTAAGATTACTCAAAAAATAAATTAAATAACGGCAACCTGATTCTAGGGTATTCAGAACTAGCTAACCCACCAGACATTATCCTGTCTTAACTAGGACTATTGGTCAAGACAAGTTTATAGTGTCAAAAGCGATTAGGTTACTAATATGCCTTTAAGTTTCTTTAAATTTTCTATTTTTCCGCGCAATTTTTAAATTTTTTTCTTCCATAAGAAACTTAAGAAACTCCTGATAGCAACAAATATAACTACAAATAAATAATTCACGCGTGTTGCCGTGAATAGAAGAAAAAGGGATTCATTATAATATTGTTGATAAGTAAAATATAATATAGAAACATAACAAAGAATGTTAATGTCAACAGCCAACAGAGGTTTTAATATTATGTCGACCACACTGGTACCTAGTGTTGATTTATTACTTTAACCTTTTTAATTAGTAACATTATTAGTATTTCACGAATGTCACAACAAAGGCTTGTATAAAAAATAGCGGCTTTCTCATTAAGAGTTCTTTACGCATTTAGAAGCTTTACATTTGTCAACATTCCCACCTTGACTCACTGAAGGGCGCGCGGTGTTTTGAAAACTGTTACATATGAATTACAGAGGAAAACAATAAAATTTCTTTTTTGTAACACTAACCCTAAATGTAAAAATATAAAAGTTAATCAATATTTGTTGTCTATGTTGGTGGAAATATTTTTTTATAAATTCTAATGTCGTTTACTTTTTCCCTGTTAGGTTTTTTGTACTGTGAAAGGTGAATTAAAGAAAATTTATTAAAATTATCTGTATCACCCTACTAGTTCGTGAATTGAAATGAAATCGTCGTTGGTCGTTATTTTTTGTATCTTATATGTCGGCTCGAGTAGTTATTCTTGATGGTTGTTTTTCTATTGGTTGATTTACTTCTGCCCCAAGTGTTGCTAGTCAAAGTGTAATAATAGTGTGTGTTACGGATATTGGAGCTCTCCGACCAAGGATCAGGTGGGTTAATCCTCCTCGTCTATTTAATTGTGTTAACACAACCCTTAGTTAGAAAATAGTTAAACTGGGCAGTGGAGATGAGTGTTCACATATGTGGCAAGGGAGCGCTTCCCTAAACTTACACGCTTGGTCACAAGTTCAAGGCATTGCCCGGGTTCCCGTACAAAATCCGATCATCCTGCCCCGTCATATATATCTTGTGTTATAAAAACTCGTCAAGAATATTTCTGATAGCTTTTCCTACGCTTCTAATGACGAGAAAATATGCGCTAATGCTGAGGATTTAGCTTGTATAGGTTACAAGCATACTTAATATATGCTGCTGCTAAATATTTTACTCATAACTGAGTAAATCATTTTTTAAAAGATACTTTCTGATAGTCCTGGCTTTAAGAAAATAATGGGACACTGCATCTTAGTAAATATAGTATCGTAACCGGGTGACACTATTCACTTCGTTTTACTTAAGAAGTATTCTTAGTACTCAAATTTTAGTTTTTTAGTGTTCGTTAGCAACAAGGAAAGTATGCGGTAATTTAAAGTAGTGATTGACAACGTTTGACGGGTGTTGGCACTAAATCTGTTCAGACTAGACGTAACAAATGGGGTAAATGAACTAATTATGCGTCATTGTCATGCTATTCGGGACTTTTAATTGATGTTTCAACGCTTCTTATAAATTACCGTTGAAAATTGATAGAAGTATTATCTACATAGTAACAGGCAAATGACAATAACGGCACTACTTTGTTAATGGAATCCCAGCGTCAAGACACCATACCATTGTACAGCAATAATGATCACCAGGCGATCCTTCTGACTACTGGTTCGAGTCTATCGGACCAGAGATTAATATACAATTTCTAAATAAATTTGTTAACTGAAGGAAGTCTTGAAATCAGTAAGTAAATCTAAGACAAAGCTTGTGATTACCAGACCACAAGATTGTTACCCGAACAACACTCGAACAATGCTAGAAAGAGAAAGAAACATATAATGATTTATAAGCAGTTATGATTAAATATCATTTGAGCGAAAAATACTTATCCTATGCAGCGATAGCTTCCTCCATCACCTTATTTTTTTCTGAGAATAATAAAATATTCGATAATCAATCAGTCAATGAAAAAAAGCTATTTCAGTATCTAAAATGTGATAGCAATTGTGATGAAATTGGAAATTCAGCTGTTTTTCTACTTATAAATATTTATCGTAATTTTATTTTCGATTAGTTGTCAAAGCAATGCCCTAAGGATTTGACAATTGATCTGAAATACATCGGAACAAATCTATTTGCTTGCATGGCATGGTAATCCTTGAAGGCTAAGTCTCCATTATCAAGGCTTTACGTAACTGTGTCGGAAAATACATCATAATGAAGTTTTTACAATGTAGATACCACGTGGTTAAGTAAACCCAACGTTAGATTAGGTTAGCATTGTATTGGGTTAACCTTATGTGACCCTAACCTTGTGTTTGGACAGAGAACCTGGACAGTGGAGGTAAGCGTTGTTATAACTAAAGGGTCCTTCTAAACCTACAAGCTTGGTCGCAAGTACAAGGCACTGCGTTGGGTTCCTGTCAGAAGACTAAGAGATGGTAACGTCTTGACGGTATTGCGCCCGTAGCTTTTTATTTTTTTCAACTTTATACACCGAAAAGTATTTGTATTTTATTGTTTTACGTGGTGGTTCTACGCAGTAAAGCTCCCATATAAATTAAAAATAAATGGTAAATATTTGGGATGCTTTAGGAAAAAATTAGATAAGGGTTTCCTACATTGCAATGATGACTTTCAATACTTTTCCATCTAAAACATCCGAGTTGCGATGAACGTTGATTAACTGAGTTTTAATCAACGACGGGTAATGATTCGCAAGGAAAAGCTGGATGCGGAATAAGTGGGAAAATAAAACTTATTTTGTTGCATTGCATTGTTGTTGGATAGTTATGTAGAATTGATTAAATCTATATAAATTTGTATAATTTGTTAGAACATTGAGTTAGTTATCATCATCTGTAACTCAAAAACATTTTTTTTTAATTTTGATGAGATTTCATTTTATATGTAGTTAATTATATTAAATTTTTATATCTCAGTATATTTATAAATCATTTTACAATTTATTTTTTTACAAATTAACATAAATAATGTTAATCGATAAAATTCAATCGAGCAAAACCGGCGTGTTGAGTAGTACTAAGAAAAATTGACGATAAAATCATATTTACCATATTGTTTTCAAACGGCGTGCAAATTAATTTCACATTTTTCATCTCGCTTTAGGTTAGATTTGCCCTGGCCAGTTTTTATTAGAATTAATATATGTATGTAAAATAACTTTATAAAATGACTGATGTAATGAAAACAAGCCAAGTCAAATCTAATCTACTTTAAGATTTATTTTTTTAATGTTATTTTGATCCTATACATACCTATTCAGATTTTGCATAGAACTTAGCACTCATTTAGATCTCCATTCTTTTTGCGGCGAAGCTCTCAGCCAAGCATAATTTTTGTATTGAACTTGGCTCTCCTTTTTTACATTTATGTTTTTGGTGGGATAAGATACACCTCAGCAAAGCTATAACGTATCGGTTATTTTTATTAAAATAGACTACAGCTATAAAAGAATCCGGTCAAGCGTGAGTCAGTATTTATAAAGCTTTCTATTCGCGCTTCATGAAATATTATTTATCTATCATAAAATATGAACTATAAACATTTAACGATAATTGGTGTAATTCGGTTAACGATTGGAATAGGCTGTAAAATTCGTTAATAGAGGTTTGAGATAAACGGAAGTCGTTGATTGGCGTTATTTGTCCGACGTGTCGTTAAAAAACGTTACACGTTGCGTATTTACGTTTACGTCTACGGTTTTATGAGTTATATAATTAATTAATATTTTATGGGTTTTGTGGTCTTTGTATGTTTGTTTATTCTTCAACACTGTTGATATCTTTATATTGATGGCTAGTTCTTTTTATTTCATTTTAAGTAAACCTGTTTGCTCTTATGTATCTGTCAAGTTATTTCACACAGTAAACATTATAGAAAATAGTGCAAGAAAACCTTCCAAGTAATGTCCTCACTCTATCTAGAGATTAAATAAATACATGTGTTTGGAGTGGGCCACGTCAGTAGTCCAATGACTGGGATTTGAACTCACGACCTTCCGAATGTGTCGATCATGAGTCCAACACCTGAACCACTGAGCTACTGACGCTTAATAACTATATACGTATTCCTTTCTTAGTAGAATATATTGACACATTGTTGTCTAAAACAATCAAAAAGAGCTCAGTGTCTCTGGATGAGCAGGTGTATGCAATCGTTACTATAACGAAATAAAATTATTGCTCTTTTTATTATATTTAATTACGTTACCGCAACGACAGGACTTTTATTGCAAGAAAAATCGTAGTTGAGCTCCAAAGAAATGGGTTTAATTAAACCCTAGCGTAAAACATGGAGGCGACAAGAAAACCGCCGCGAACTCGCTAAATAATGATGTTTTTTTGCTTTAACGCCATGAGCGAGAGCGTGTAGCTGTAGAGGTTTCTACTTCTCTAAATCTACGTTCAAGTCCCAAAGGAATTAAATACAATGCCATTATTTGAAATTTTAGATGATGAGATTTTTTTCATTTTTGCTACCTTATCTTGATGAAAGTTCTCATATAGAATCCGGTTATGCTCGGGATCAATTTACCCAGTTTCATAATTAGATTTATCAAGAAACATTTCGTTCTCAATAGGTTGCTGCTAAATAAAAATATTTCGGTGTTACGACAGTAAACATATTTTAACATTATTGCTCAAGACCTCTGAATTGCTTCTCTATGTGTTAACCAAAGGTATTTTTTTTCATTTATTAGGTCTACCAGCGACTTTACATATATGCTTAATGCTAAATACATATTTATGTTAAATGCAAAGGATATATAAAATTAATTAAAGGTACGCTACATGCTTAATTACTTAATTTTACTAAAAGTGGGATTAAACAGTTACAATTTAAATCAACAACAAAACAAATAGACCTAGAAACAAACGAAAATTAAGAAAAAATACAAATAGGTATGAAAAGGTACACATACATATGCTTAAAAATAGAATTAAAAATAATAAAGTATTTGTGCGCTAAATTTTATTGAAATCCGTTCAGCCCTTTTTGCGTAGTTGAGAAACAAACATCTAGACATATAAACTTTTAGAATTACACGAGTTTTGAATCTCAGGTTAGTGTTCATGGATCTTTATGATGTAAGAATCTATCCAAAGTTTCTCACTTTCTTTGACTTTAAATCTTAAATGAAAAATATTTTTTAAAATCGCTTGTTGTATACCACTTGTACCACCATCATACCATTATATAGCTACAATTGGAAGAAAGCAATTAGAGTCTGAGTAACAAATAAGCGACGTTCCCAAATGGAACCCTTTACAAATATTCAGGTGCTATTGATTTGTATTGTTTTCTGTTTTAAACTATTTATTTTCGTTCACTTTGTATTGTTCTATGAAATGTATTGATTGCTGGAAATTATTTATTTATTTTAATATTGGATTTTAAGATTTGTTTCCAAAGATACAGCTTTTTTTTTGGGCGATTTGTACGCCAAGTAATGCCTGGGGTTTGTGAGCCAGGATATGAATAAAGAATTTTTATGTCGCACAACATCTTAAAACTAATGTAAAAAAATACAAAATGAAACCTATTCTAAACTAACTGCGATTAACCATTGCAGTATCAGTCTTATCCGCGTGGAATGGTAGCAAGAATGCTAGCTGCATTACCCATCTAAATCGCAATCCCGATTCTTTGGGCGAAGAATGAGCCAGCCCTCTGTCACCAGTGGAAGCGATCAGACGTGGTGTTACGCCTTCAAAATTTTTTTTGCGCTACGGCTCTATGGCCAAAGTATGTCGTCTACTGCAAAAGGAACGAAAATATAATTTTGAAAATATATAATTTTGAATAATAGATGTGTATTGAATGATGAATAAATAAAATATATAACTCCTACTTTTTGATATGCGAGTCCCAGCTCCTTGTTTACTGTATGAAATCACTTAAAACCTTTTGTACGAAATTGTCTATATGAGAAAATTTTAAAAAATACTTGATATATTTGACATCTGCTTAGGATGCTGAAGTTTTCCAACATAAGATAAATGAAAGGGGTGAAAATTTGTCAAAGTTACCGAAGAATGCGTAAAACATTTAATATCACATGAAGCGATAGCTATGAATCACTATAACGACCCATATTATTTAGCTATGTACATATAATTATGCCGAGGGTGCGTTATTGCCTACAGGCATGTGATTATCAAGGATGAGTGCAGTAAGAAATTTATAACTAGGTTGGAGTGTTGGGCTGGGAAATATGCGATTTTGAATATTCGTTTTGTTAAACTTAAAAGATAAAGTTGCTGGCAACACCGTTTATGAGTAATCAGTAATCTTGGGTAGTTCCATTATTTCAAGTTTGTATGGTATTGGTACGATAGATTCTATTCATTCTAGTTGGTGCTTTCACGTAGTGAGTGTAGTGAACTAATATCATAGTGTGGTTACCCTTTAACCCTTTTCGAGGTCCACGTAAGTTATATTTATTACTAACATTTATAACATAACAATTATCCGTGTGATACTCCACTCCTATAGGTCGTAGCGTGATGTTGTATAGCCTATAGCCTTTCCCAATAAATGTACTATCCAACACAAAAAGAATTTTTAATTCGATCCAGTAGTTCCTTTGATCGCGTTCAAACAAATAAACAAACTCGTCAGCTTTATAATATTAGTATAGTATAGGTATAGTATAGATATAGTAAGTGTTAGGGCAGCGGATGGGAAGCCGGACCCCGTGGTCGCAAGTACAAAGCGCTTTTCGACTTCTTGCATAATTTGCATTTGCTGTACAGCAATGAGTATCATTTCTCTCTCATTTACAACAAAATGGTTTTTTATCTTTAAGCCACAGGATCATGGTGATGCACAAAAATAACTGGTTTGCCGTCATGCGTCTGTCATATTGAATTTAGAATTATGTCACATAGCAAAACATGCATTGCCATTCATTGTAAAGGTGCATGCAATATTTTTAAGTAGTCTCTGTGCGAAAAAAACAATAATTCCCTGTTAATTTAGTAAAATTATTTATAAATGAATTTGGTTTAAGAAAAAATTGCAAGTGAAAGAAAAAAAAGTCAAGTGTCAGTTAGTGGCCCCACCAGTACCTACGTAATATTATTTCGACTGCGCGACGCGGCGATGCGTCACGTGCCTGTAATGAGATAGCTGGAGCGTTGGAGCGGTGAGCTAGACTGAGCCTGGGGCTTGCGCTCACTTCTAGTGCACAACCCTACTGCCCAACATGCAACTGGACTAATAAATAACATTAACTCTTTATTTACAAAATTGCACTACACCATAACCAAGAAAATTACTTCACGCCTTGTTAGACGTAATTTTATTGCAATGGTATGCTGATGAGCCAGGTGTTAGTTACACCCAACTAGATACATTTTATTTAATACTTGCCGCGGCGCGACTTCATCCGAGTGATGTTCCCCTTCTATGGGTCGCAGCGTGTTGTTATTTAGCTTATAGCCTTCATCGAGAAATGGACTATCCATTCGATTCCAACCAGTAGATCCTGAGATTAGCGCGTTCAAACAAACAAACAAACTCTCCAGCTTTATAATATTAGGTTATATTTGCATTTCACTGTGATAGACAAAATTTATGTACTTTAATCAATTTTAATCATATAGAAACGGAACGGAAGAAACTGGGTATTACCTAAAAGAAACGCTGGTATTCCTATATACATCCTAGAACACGGAAAATTCTTCATTTTTTTATTTATTTATAGAGACTGTAAGTACTATAATGTGATGAAAAATCAATTAAAATCGTGATTGCTATAAAGTTCTAGCAGTATAACTAATGCGGTTTCAATGATTTATGAGTGAAACTAATTAACAAACCAATTAATATCGCCGGAAATAATTGTTATCAGAGCTCCGCTCCTCCTCCCCTTCCCCCCTCGTAGCTCCTCCACTTTTCCGCGTCGAGTTCTCTGATAATAATTAATACTACACTTTAAATGTATGCAATTTGTTTTATATAACTTTATAAGATATTATGTATCCATGGCCAGCCAATAAAAACAAAATATATTTTATTTTAATTTTTGTCTGTCTATTTATTTATACGCGTATCACGTTAAAACGGCTGGGCTAATTTGTATGAAATTTGGTATACATACATCTTATAGCTTGACTTTTAAAATAGGATACTTTATATCCCAGAAGAAAGTACAGTTTCTGTGGCGTAGAAGAGTTTTATTCACAAGCATTAATACATTAGATCAAAGTCTTATAGACATGTATGTTTTGCACCAATATAGCTACTTACTTTAAACAAATTAATTAAAGCAATGTAGAACAATTTGAAACGTAAGACAGTGCGATTTTTCTGCAACTTTATTAGTCGTTAAATAGTATTCCTACGAGTACAAAGTGTAATTTAAGCTCCGCCATTAAAGCACGTTTTATACTATACACAGATTTCTATTATTTTTTATATTAAAATTCTGAGACTAAAACCTAAGGAACGCAAAAAATTCTGTAAATATGTATAATGTTGCAAATATTATGTATTATGGTGCTCAATAGCAAACTTCAGTCAGAATCATTGAATTTATCTAAATTAACTAAAGACCGATTTGAAAATATGTGAAAAATAAAAAAAAATGTGTAAACAAACTGTTTCTTAAATTGACGGGAACTAGAGAATTTTATAATAATCGAAAGATCTCCCGAATGTCGCAAAATCTGGAAACACTGACCATAAAATACTTGGATTCTTACGTAAAATACTGTAGTCTAGATAAATTACCTCAGTCTCTTCTGTCAAGTGAGCGAAGACCTTTAATTGCCTCGGAGCATTCCAACACATACCACTCATTTTTAACTTTTACGTTCAGACATTTTAAAGATGCTCCCAAATAAATGTTCTGTCTTGTTACTGAAACAAATAATATGCTGCTTCGACTGTTCACTCTTGAAGGTTTAAGTAGTTTCAGTTTTTAATTTGGAACATTATTCTTTAGTTTTGCTTTGGAAATATAGAGAAGACGTACAATAGTCTCCTGCTCTATACTCTTTATTGTTGTCCTGGTAGATATCCAAATAATATGATGGAAAAACCTAATAAAAATTAAGACTTGTCTATGAAAAATTACATTTTCCAATTTGTCTTCGATAAGTAATGTTTATTCAAGTAAAATAACTTAGTATTTAATATCATATTTTATAAAAAATTACTATACCCCTTTTAGTTAAATTAGCATGAATAAAAGGGATTTTTCTTAGAAATATCATACGTCTTTTATATTATTCTTTAATATCGATATTATAAATCACATTCAATTCATATTAAGATTATTAGGTAATAACATTTTCTAATATTTTAAACTTTTAATAAAATAAAATCGATTTTATGCAATTCGCATGATATATAGTTTTCTTTATCATTTACCATTCCCTTGATGGAAAACTGTAGTTTATGAATTGATTAATTTTCATATCTATGCATTATAAAGAGGTAAGCATAGTTTTATATAAATAATCCGTGTAGATATGCAACCAATAAAAATAGATCCCTCAGCTTCAAAGATATCTATTGTAGGTCGCGTCATAATGATCTATATCTGGTTTTTACGTTGAATGCGAACGCGCCTGTCATACGTTTTGACAGCTGTCAAGTGTGACATTGCGAGGATATATTTGTCAAAAATGAGTGTGTATTCTTAGACACGTGCGACCCCTCGTGCACATGAAATGTTA
>JAOPUB010083451.1:0-13299 GCA_027564055.1 Neptis clinioides
ACAAAATATAATCCATATGCTTACAATGTCAAATAAGATGAATATAAAACAATCGAACAAATGAACGAACCGAACAACCGAACCGAACCAAATCAAGTAAAATAAAAAACCAAACGAAGAGACGCAACGAACGGACTTTATTAAAAATTTATATATGTGGCAACACTGTATCGCTTTTGTTCCTCAAAAAGTGCAGCTTTCTATCTGATAAAGAGTTTTTAAAATCGGATCGGACAAAAATAGCTATATTGTATTGATAAAAATATATATGGGAACACCATAGCGGCATCAGAAACATTGTTGCTTTATATAATTTAAAGATAAAGAATATTTTAAATCGGTGCAGTAGGAACAAACTGGCAATGACCTGATGATATAAAATTTTTCAATGGTTGAAGCTGGTTGATTAAGTAACAGACAGACTGACAGACCTTTACTTTATAATTTTAGTATAGACAAATTAAAACTTGGTAGCCCTTCTATACATTTCCCTTTTCGTATTTTCTATTCATTTCAAATTTGTACATATTTGTAACGTAAAGATCTCATCACTCATTCGTTCATACGCTTTCCTTACAAATCTATTAACACATGTGAATAAAATCCTTGTCCAGTGGGATCACTGGAACTCTACCTTATTCTGCGGTTAGTAGTGTGTCATGTGATCATTAACTTTACAAACGATGTGTATAAATCTTTGGTTCGATCTCTTAAGATGATGTAAATATAACCCTTGAAATTTCGAGTGGATCTATTAAGGTATATGAATAGTGCACATCTATCCTACAGGAACTATATATTTTTCCGGGATAAAAAGTATCCTATTATCTAAGTCAGTCCTATAAGGTGCTTGTATAGCTTATATGCAAATTTCATGCAAATCGGTCCAGCCGTTTCACCGTGATGCGCGTACAAATATACAGACAGACAAAAATTCAGACATATATTCCATGTACAGACATTCGATACCTTACATTTTTATTCATATGTATAGATAATAAATGACATCACCACGATAAACAAAGTCGTACATTTGATGTAACATCTTATAAATATACTAATTAACCCTTCCTTGCACATCTACAAATATTTTAAAATCAATTCGGTCTTACCGTTCTCGAGTTTTAGCTCGAGATTAAGGAACGTTAATTCATTTTTATAAATAAGAGAATATTCATAACTATAATTCTATTTTTTTTTAAGTGACTAAATTCAGAAAGGAGTTATCTTAGTATTAGGAACTTTTTATCTCAACGATACTTGAATAAACAAATAAAACATAACATTCATCTAACATCAATTCCTAGATCTAATTATACTTATGCAATATTTGAAAATTGCTCAAGTACATGACTGCTTTGGTCATTATTTGCATATTCGTAATTCTAATGATGATTCTAATGATATCAGTGTACAAAATTAACATTATCGCGTCATTGATCTCGTGACCTTGGTAGCGTTATCCGCTATACGATTTGTTGAAATAATCAATAGCAAAACTAAAGACAAACATTATTCAAAGACGAAATTCGAAATATCTAAATCTGATTTTGACTTTGACCTAACTACCTACCATATTATAAAAAAAAACAAATATCATTATTAGGATGCCTTTTATAAATCAGCAAGGTCTGTATACATTTATTGAAGAATTTTAGAAATTTGCAAAGTGGATTACAAGAGATAACAATGCGACCAGCGCATAATATTTATTTTCGTATTAAAAATATATGACATAAGTATTAGCGTAAAGCACGAAATAGTCAGCCCCAAACCAGTACTCGATTTACAGACGTTATTTCACTATAAATACCGTTAAAAAAGGTTTATAGGAACCTTCAAAATAAAGTTTATTCGAGGCTTTGTCTCGGCCTGTTGTTATAAAATTATTTTCTGACTTGTGATGGTTTTATAAGAATGTTTTCTTATAAAACCATTATTAAAAAATAATTAAATTATAAATAGTGTCAACTCACGTCTTTGGCCAGGCATGACGACAGCGCCCCGCTCCGGCCGGAGCAGGCTCTCGGCCTCCGCTCCTCCCTGGTGTGACATTTCCATCACACCCACTATCATAAAACTGATATGGTCATCTGTGTTGATGTTATCTGTCAACAAACATATGAAAACAACTTTCAGACATATAATGGGCATAGAATATGGTTATAATCAAATAACGGGACATGGTCTGCGCTATCTAATACATTAGGTACAGAGAATATTAAAAACCAACACACCTTCTCGGATAAAAAGTATATTACATAATAACCATTTTGGTTTTCAGTATAAAAAGTAGGTAATGAAGTAACCAATGCATAAATTCTATTGAAATCAATTTATCCTTTTGAGGGTGATTAATTAACCCAAACCCACAGACTTCTGCATATATAATATTGTATACATTAGGATCTTTAAGGTAAAGAGATATCTGCTGCAATCTCTATCTCAATCTTTATATTTTATACTATCACATAATATACAGCCCTACTGATTATTAAAACCAGCATTTCTTACACTTTCGAATGGAATTGATAAGTTATCAATTATATGCCATAGCAACTGCAAAATACTACACTGTATCTATATTTCAGATCTCAGACTGTATCTATATTTCAGATAATATTTTTACACTGCCACCGATTAAATTTATTGTCTGACTAGCTTCTGCCTATGGCTTTGCATCTTATTCTGATGTATAAGGTACATTATTGTAGTTTCATCAAAATCTGTAAGCAGTTCTATGTGAAAGAGTAACAAAAGTGAATGAAACTCTACTTTACAATTTACATTAAGAATTACACCTTAATAATAAAATATTAAAAAGATTCTTTCTGTTTAGAATATTCTCCTACATTTAGAACTTTAAAATATGAATTGATAAATAATTTTAGTCTTCTCATAAGCATATGTAGGTGTCATCAATATGACCTGGGTTGGAAAGGCTTTATTTAGCATATAAATTACAACATAATACTTTCTTTTTCAATAAAAAAACTAGTAATACACAGTTACATTGTAATTTATTTTAAATAATTAACTATAAATTATTAAGTGGTATTTGTAAATATGGGAATGCTGATAAATGTGATTATTACCAGAACAATACAATGGTGCTTTGATTAAATTATCTCCAATTGTTAGTTGACCTCGCTGCATATTGATTACAGTACTATTTAATTAAATACAATCAAATCATACTCCACTAAGTAATGTGATACATTCATTTTTTAACAGTACTCTGTATATTATAAATATGGAAATAATAAAGAAATAGAGGTAAAGCATTAATTAAGCCACACTTTTGTAGTTTGATCTAGATTGAAACTTATAGATAATTATCTTAATTCATTCGACTTGATTAATGGGTTAATAAAATTAAAATTTCTAAAATAAAATACACATTTGTAATGTTTTTTTTCATAAAAATTATTATTGAACATTTCAATAATTATTCTAGCAATTATTAAACTGTTTTTGTTAAATATTTTATTTGGTGTTTAAGGGTTTGTAGAATGATTTCTACAAATTAAGGAATGTAAATAGTAATTACCTTAATTCATAACATACTTCATAATATCAACTGATTCCTAAATTCATCTGTAGATAATAAATCGATTATATAGTATTCATATTATTTTTCACCTACATAGGAATAGGATTATCGTATAATTTAATTTCTGGACCATCCTTATCATCTAGGGTTATAAAAACAACCTACGAACTATTCTCAAACGTATCAAATATACACAAAAAGTTTTTGTGTATATTTGATACGTTTCAGATGGGTTTGGATGTTTCGGTTGCATCGTTTCAGATGGGTTCATTAATAACAAGATTAATAATTACACGAAATATTTACATATTTATAGGCATTTATTATTTTCAAATCTCTGATAATTTTAAATAAATCTGTTAATGTTAAAAAGCATTTAAAATCAATTTAAGTACCACGTGTTTTCTAAAAAGTTATAGTTATTATAACTTTGCAAACAATAGTCAATAAACTCCAAATGGGATCGAGAAAAAACGGTAAATTTCCCTATCGCAGACACTCGCATGCATCTATATAAATAACAACACGCTCATTTACTCGTTTTATATCATTAGTTAATATACAAATTCATAATTTTAATTAATAAAAACAAAATAAATTAAAGAGGAACATTTTTTTTTAAACGTGCTTCAATGAGCGCGTGGTTATAGAATTTATAAATTATATTATCTGATACGTACCAAATCATAGAGGTCCGAGATTTAGTTCCACCCGTTTCCTAACCATTAATTAATTCACTATAAAATAAGCATAGTAAGTTAAAGGTTATTTTAACTACTACACGTGTACTGTAAACTACACACGACCTACGCTCGATAGCGCGTCGTTCATCAATCGGATTCTTTTCATGAGCATATTCACCGTTTCCGATTTTCGGAAAGATTCGGAATTCAGTGCTGACGATCGGCTTCGGTGGTGAATCGCAATCTGTTGCTAACTTTACTATATATCGGTGTTACCAGACAGACACATTTTTATGATACCCATAGTTGTTAAAAATCGGGAGTTGAATGGAAAAAAATGCAAATACCGGGATATTAACAATGAGATATTGAGTTGAATATTATTAAAACTTAAACCATAACAATATAGATTATTATATGCACCTCACACAATACATTTTAAAAATATTTTATAAGTTATATAAACATATTAACATAAAAAAATCAGTATAAAATAATTTACGCTAAAAAAGTATGTATATGGATTAAAGATTGTTGAAAAATTTTACTTATGGCAATAACATATATTTAAAACGGAAGTAGAGAGTTATTTTCAGTTTAATTTTTACAATTTTCTTTAGTCTGTTCGATTTTCCTTGTTCTATTTTTAAATTCAGATCTCAATTCTGTGTACTTAATTTGTTTCATTTATTTAAAGTAACATTTAATTTAACATATTTAACTTACAATGGTGAATTCAAGCTTAGCATATGAAATACTTTTATACATAAATTCGTTTTACTTTGGACTATTTGCTACGTGTGAATTAGGAACGTTAATCTTAAAGTCTGTATTGATTGGTATGAAATACGAGGACGGACCAGGACAAGGTGTGGGACGGAAATTAGGACAGGATTATGGAGTCCTAGTGGCTTTGTTTATTGTAGAAGCTGCAAGGCTTTTCATCGGCCGAAAAGGAAGTCTTAGTGAAAGAGGTATGTAAAAGCATAAATATTCTGCTAGTATAGTATAATAGCCATGGATCATTTTTTAAGTGCTTAATTTTAAATTTATTCATTATTCAAAAACCCCGTATGATAACATGTTGATCTTATTCGCATTTACAATAAACCCACAGTAAAAAGAGTGTATGATAGATTACATTCAAAGAATAATATTAATTAATAAATTGTCAGCTTTAATTAATATTAATTAGAAGAGAGTAATAATATAAGTAATAGTAGGAGCAGTAGCTCGGGTTATGAGCCAAATGCACTACTCTACTACTTAGAAAAATAAGAATACTCTGAGTTTGTAGCCCTAATTACTAACTATATATAAAAAAAGAAACCACAAAATGTATCTTATAATTCTTTAACTTTTTCAGATATACCAGTAATGTTTTCAGTATTGCTGACAGTGCCTTCAATAGTTGGTGTGCTGTACCTCCTTATATGGCAAGTTGTTGTTCTAAGAATTGAATATATCTGGTGCACTTTGATGTTAACTCTACAAACTTTAGAGTTCATATTTGCATCAATGTTTATTGTGACAATGTGTCGTGGGCCTTCATATGACTGAAGATGAATTATTTATTTTGATTAACTGCATTATTTCTTCTCATTGTATTAAATAATATATTTTAAACAGAAAATGTTCCTAAAAATATTTTTACAAACAATATTTATTACGGCACAAGTAACTTACATACTTTGAAAAATCATTTACTTTGAATATTTAAAAAAAAATTGTTAATTGTTCAAAACAATAATCCAGCCTAGCCCTTTATGTCAAATAAAAAAAATTATAATTAACTTTTTACACATTTTGGCGTTTAAAGTATTCAGAGTTCATTAAAAGAGAGAGATAGATGATAGAAAAAAGTAATTTTATTAAATTTAAATATTAATAAGTGATTGGCCCAACAATTTAATCATAAAAATATAGTCAAGCTAGGCAGCTTTATAATGGTAATAAATGAGTATATACTTAGCCTATTATAGTAATACTGCTTGGTTCTAGCATTATAAAATTGTAGCTTTGTGAGTTCGGAGTTTGTATACAATATTTAATTTTTTTTAAAACAACCTGTTTATGTAAATTATTTAAGTGATTAGTAATTACACCAAAGATTATATAGAAATTTAAGGATTCTTATATGTACTTGTTGTGTGTGTTTAAAATATTGAGATAAATGTATTTCAGAACCTTTTACCAGTCAAGTAGATTTTGTTATATAATAATCTCTAGATGAAATATTGTTTTCTTTAATCCTCTTGTCTGTAATTTCTAGACTCAACAGTATATCATCAAACAATCTGTCGTCAATCTTGTGCTTCTGTTACTATATCAACAACAACAAAATTCTCTCCATTACAAAGGATTTTTATTTTTGTATATAATGTCTTATCTATTAGTACAGAGTAAACGAAAACAGCGTCAGTGGTTCAGGAGTAGGACTCACGATCACAATCGATAGGTCGTGATGTTCAAATCCCCATCATTGGACTACTAGCGTGGCTCACTCCTAATACAAGCACTCCAGCTGAATTGGAGGAGTAAACAAGAATACTGTTAGTTTATAATCCAAACTGCTAATACCTAAAAAAATACCGAATTTCTAATTTCTGCTTCAACGTAATTACAAAACCAAAAATTAGGCAGCGCAAAGCATTTAATGTAAGCATAATATAGCGACAGCCGAACTATTTGCCGAAATTATACGAAAACAGCAATTTCACACGTCGACAGTCGCGGGAATTAAGTGGAATCGCTCAAAGGCTCAATTTTAGTAATTATATTGCTTTATATACTAAGCGATATAGTCTTACTTTCGTTATAAACGACTTAAGTTAAAACCTTTTTTTTAAATAATAAGTAAGTAAGTAAATGTAAAGTCATTACATTCTCGCGAAAAAAGTCAAAACAGTTAATTCATGATTACTATCTAAATGAAACTATAGTAACGAGAGAATACTCTATTGTTGATTTAGGTGTTACACTTGACTCTGAACTTACATTTAATTCACACATCGAAAATATCGTCACAAAATCCTTCCGTTTATTAGGTTTTATTCTAAGAGTTAGTAAAGAATTTGAAAATTACCAAACATTGCTAGTGCTCTTCAATTCTTTGATTAGGCCGATTTTGGAATATTGTTCTATAATTTGGAATCCCAAATATAATATTTATATTAGTGCATTGGAGAAATTACAAAAAAAGTTGATTAAACATTTGAAATTCCGTTCATCTAGGTCGCGGGTACCGTTTGATAGTAGCATTGTTCATTCGCTTCAAGATCGTAGACAAATACGTGATGTAATATTTCTTTATAAAATTTTGAGAAATGAAATTGATACTCCTAAACTTACTAGTAAAATTTGTTATAATTGTCCTAGAAAAATATTAGCTCGCCGCCAAACACCCTTATTTTATGTTCCAGTAGTGAGAACACAATATGCGCAAAATTCATTTCTAGTTAGAGTTTGTGAAATTTATAATAACAATTTCGCAGATATAGATTTATTTTATATTTCACGAAAACAATTAAAAAAACAGCTATTCTTTAAATTATTAGATTCCTAGTTTGTAATTCCTACTTTTTATTATTTTCTACACATACTCTTTTATATTGTTGTTATTTACAATTTATTATAGTTTAGAAATTCATTTTGTAATACTTAACCTCGTTCGCTGTTTGTTGTTTGTTTTTTAATTAACCTGTTTGTTTTTGTATAAATTAGTGGCAACTTTATTGGTCTTTGTATTGTTTTGTATTTTTAATGTTTTTAAAGAGTTATGTAAACTGTTTGTGCCTGAATAAAATAAAATAAATAATACTATAAATCATCCTCTTGAATCACTCTTTCTATTAATACCACCGCATCACTCAAGGTCGCGTAGTCTTAAAGATCTAGGAATACGTAGGGTCAGAATACGGGAAGCGACTTTGCCACGATGTAAAGATTAGGACTAAGACTAATTTAAGGTTAGACAGCACTTTTGTTTTATAAATTCAAAATTTAACCTCAATCGGTTGAGTAAAGCTCTAAAGTTCATTTACAACATTTGACCGAAACATACATTGCAAATTAAATAATAGATAGTAGAAACAGTTTTTACCGTCTTCGTTTAAAGCGTTTGGGACATAAAGTACAGCCGTAGCGCTTGTCGTCGAGATGTGTTGCGCGTTTGTGTGAGTACAGGTTCGATCTCTGTGTGAACCTTGCTCCGCATATGTCGCAGGAGAAGGGGCGTTCACCTAAGACAAGAAATAAAAACCCCTTTTATTATGGACACCCATTACATCTAAACGAAAATCAGTCTATATCATAGGAATATTTGTCTCTTTCTAAGAATGTTGAAATAGGATTTTATTAAATAAAAGTATTAACAGTATATGAAATTAAATAACAAAATACTTTTTTAAAATCGTATTTAAACAACCAACAAGAACAGAAAAACTCTCGTATTAAAAGTAGAGTATAGTTTTTTTAATTAAATATTATCACAATTACTTATTTGATTTTGAAACCAAAGTCAATATTTAATTTATTCTTCACCTGTATGTATCCTCATGTGGTCTCGTACTTCAGCGCGTCGTGCGAAGCCCTTCCCACAGACACCGCACAAGAACGGCTTGTTACCAGAGTGAACGACTCCATGGACCTCTAGATTGTGTTGAGTGCCGAATGCTTTGCCTAAACCAAATATATAAATATATTATATAGCATATATAATTCAGAAAGAGTTTCGCCGTGTTTTCGTGCGAGATATGCACTGATATTATTTATTGTATAAATTTAATAATAAAAAATAAGCTTCCGAGATATTTCGGGTTCCAATCCAAAGTTTCGAAACTGTGATGAATATTTTAATTATCTTATTGACATGTAATAGTAACTACACTTTTCTATGAACTATTAGGTAGTAGAAAAATCGTATTTGAAAATTTTATGGGAGATCTTTGGGGTTATTCTTTGAGCTACCAAAAAAATTACGCACTCTTCTTTATTTCCCAAATTATAAAGAGTAGTAATTACATTAATGTATGAGTGTGATGTTTAAAATTACAAGTTTCATATTGATCGATTCAACATATTAACCCACGCTTCAGAAATTGTATTATAAATTCATGATATCCTAACTCGCGATTTATAATTAACAAATTACTAAATTCGATTTTCTTCCATTAACAATCTGCCAGTTCCATTCCAGTTTTATAAAGTTTAAAAGTCAAAATCTAGAACAAAATAGCAAACATAATAAATGAGATATTTATTGTAGCGTATACTTACCGCAAATATTACATATAAAATCCTTAATTCCCGAATGTGTTTTCTCGTGCTGATTTAAGTTTTGTAAAGTGAAGAAAGATTTCCCACACTGACTGCATTTGAAAGGTCTTGGTCGGGCCTGAAATAAATATCAAAATAATTAAGTAATACGAGGATGGGCGTCATTCGTTCGATTTTTAAGCTTACATCGAATAAAAACAAAATGTACGTGTTCCTTTCAAGACTAATCCATATCTAACAAGTTGTATGATAGAGGGTTATTATTGAACGGCTATAATTCGTCTGCTTTTATGTCTCTTTAAAAAAAATAAAGCATAACTCACGAGATGTGTTTTTAAATGCGATTGGTGCGTATATTTCGAAGCAAAGCTTTTCCCACATACGTCACAGGTGTACGGTCTGGATCCACTGTGTATGTTCTTGTGTTCATTTAATAACGTTCTAGAACTGTAAAAAAAGCAAATAATTATACCAAAATGGTCGTATTTTTCTAAAAGATCCTTCTATTTAAGACTTAATACTTAATTGGTTTGTAAGCCATATTGAATTTTCACCCTCACTTCACTTACGGCAGATATTAATAATCAATGTCAATCCAAAATCTATGGATGGTGGATAGAAATAGAATCCGAAGAAGAAATTTAAATTTGTAAATAAATAATTGAAATTTCAAATCTATTTCTAATGTTTACTCCAAAATCTGAATTTAGAATTAATTTTCAATCTATAAACCCATTTCTGATGTTCGATTCTGTTTTCTGATGATTTCAGATTGAGAATGATTATTAACTTCGACAGTTAGTTTACCATGTATTTTCATCCAACCTAAAGATGCGAACGAACAAACGTAAAAACGAATCTAATCACCTAGTTTCAAAGTTTTTCAAGATTACGATTTTCATAACAAGCTTATTTTTAAGAAGTCAGATAAATTTACAAATAAAAATATTATATTATTAATACCCAAACTTCACCAGAATTTACTATTATTATAAACAAGTCTTAAGTCTAAGTCTTTCTTGTCCCAGTTTGTCTTTGCATTGGATTTTTTGGCGTTGAAATGACTAAATTCAACAACTTTCATATTACCTGTACTTCTTCTTGCATATATTGCACTCGTGCAGTTTACTCTTATCAATATTTGATAGAATCTTCCCAAATGATTTATTGTTTTTACTTGCGTGTTCCTCTAAAAAAGAAAATAGTCAATCAAAAAAAATTATGATATTTACAATCAGCTAAAAAGTATACATTAATTATATAGTATTTTATATATCATTGGTTTAATTCTATATATAAAATATCGTTGATATAAAATTTTACATATTAATTTCAATATTTGTTCTTTCGTTTAAAACTAAACTTTTTTGTTTACTTTAAAATGCGAGGAAAAATAATAATTTATACAAACAGAAAAATTTTTTGCATCTAAAGAACAAGTATAGCAATATAACATTTGTGAAATACTAGAATTTTAATTTCAAAAAGTATTAAGTTAGGTAGGATCGTAAAATACTACAACATTTATAAAATAACAGTGTTTGTGTACATTAGAAAAAAAATGACAAAATAACTGAACAATCTTGACATAGTAATATAAATTAAGTAATATTATTTATTTGTACATGAATAATTATTGCAAACGTACAAAAAAAATGGATAAATATATACTTACATACGTTCATATTACATACATCTTAATAAAAATATTAATAAAAAAAAATACAATCTTAATAAAAAAATATTTAAAAGAAATTACACTAATTTACAAAATTGCTAATTATTTTTGTCTTGTGGATTTTAGAATAGTTTGCTTACATTAACTCGTTAATTTCAGAAATTACTGGTCGAGTTACATACTTTTAGTATTAGATAACGCAATTATCGAGAAAGGAAGGTTATAGGCTAATATATATATTAACATCGCTCTACGACACATAGGAGCGAAGAATCAATGAGCTTTCGTTAAGTGTGGTGCGTAAACGACAGTAAAATAAAGAAGCTTTAGCTCCCTTAGAATTTTATTATAGTTGCCTACGGCACATTTTCTCTGACTTAGATTTGCAATATTAATTTTGTTAATATTTACCAATATGATTAACATAGTCTGCTCTCTTCCGACACACATGTCCACACACACATAGATATATGCGAGCTGAATGTTTCGTCTTTAAATGTTTCATAGTAGATTCAGCGTCACCAATAAATTCGCTTTCTGAAAATAAAATAAACAATTAAGGAAAACTACAATAAACAACTAATATTAAACAAAGTGTTATAACTCGCGTCACATAAGTATGATGATGACCTTGATTGCCCACAAGTCATAGGGCCATTTTAGAGGGGGTCGGGGGGCCACAGCAGTGCGTCACACGTGATTGGTTTCTTATGCAAAGATTCAGTTTCCACGCGTCAGCTATTTATCAAAATAATAACGTCACGGATGTAATAGCCAATGCAGTCGGACAATAAACTCAGAAAGCGCAATGTTCCCCCACTCTTTTTTCTCAAACTTAAAGTTATGTGGCGATTGCTATATATACCTATATAATAGGCGCCAAATATAAAAAGAGAAGTATTATGTTTATTGAATTATAACAGATAGTAATTCAAAGCATAGTCTAATTCCAAAATCTTGGATTGTGGGTTGAACAAGATTCCAAATTCAAATCCTATCCTACTAATCCTACTAATATTATAAATCCAAAAGTTTGTGAGGATGATTTCACTGAAATTTGGCACACAGATACTTCATGTCTTGGATTAGGATTGGAATAGGCTACTTTTTATACCGGAAAAAATCAGATCTCCCACGACAAAACGAAAATTGCACCCGGGCAAAACCGGGGCAGGTTGACTAGTTTAGAAAATATTTTCAATCTGTAGTCCATGGACTGACTTTCATTATTTCAGTTGATTCAAAATTTCTTAATTTTTTTCCTGTTTCTTTTTTTCATAATGGAAAAGGCAAAGGTATTATTACTCCGTACAGTCTTAAACATTTTATTTCAAAATTAAACAATTTTTTTTACGCTATCACCTCATATATTTAAAATTGTGACGTCATCCAGTCACTCGATAGGTATTTGAAATTCATTTATTTCATTTATAATATATTTATAGTTAAAAATATTCTGTACTAGCCGACCCTCTTGCGCTTCGCTTCGGGTGTTTAAAGTAAAAATGATGAGTGTAGCGCAATCGAACAAACGAACTAACCCCACTACCACTGAAAATGTATACCGTTTTCTGGGGTTAGTAAGATAGGTAGTAAGATCTATTAAGGTATATGAAAAGTACTCATCTATCCCACAGGAACTATACATTCCGGGATAAAAATCCTATTTTCTAAGTCAGCCTATAAGATGCTTGTATGCCAAATTTTATGCAAATCGGTCCAGACAAAAATTCTGAAAAAAAATGTTTGGGCCTCTATCGCTGTTATAATGTCCCCCTGCATTAAGATTTCTGAGATATCTTCCATATACAGACATTCGATACTTTATTTTTTTAATAATTTGTATTGATTAAAAAGTTAAATATCCGTAAAATGATAACACAAAACCAAGGAGTAAATTTTACAAGGAATAAATTTTTCTAGAACTTATATGATTGATCTACTCATTTAATTACAAAACTGAAGGATTTATTGTAAAAAATATTATAGGTACATAATTTTCCTTAAGTAACTAAACAATTTATTATAAATATCGTAATACCATCTATAAGAAATAATATTATGTAATGTAGATAATTTAATCGAAGGTTTATGTGCTACTATTTTCC
>JAOPUB010083554.1:0-13299 GCA_027564055.1 Neptis clinioides
AATATTATTCTTACAGTTTGATGGGATAAAGCGTAACTTCATGCTTATTGACTGCAATTTTTTGTGTTTTATTCGATCAAATTTTGGTTTTCTTATTGCCCTTACCTAATAAACTTCCAACAAAAGTCTTTATTGATTCTCAAGAAATTTCTAGATAATGAAGTCCCAGATTATCTCTGAAACAGCTGGACCAATTTCAAACGGATTTTCACTACCTGATAGCTGATTTTATAAGGAGTAATTTGGGCTATTTTTGTTTTTTTTTTTAAATAAACAATAGTTCAATAAAGTTCGCATGGTCAGTTATTATTTATAAATACTAGTCGATCCGAGCGGCTTCATTCGCGTGATGATTAACTCCTATGGATCGTAGCCTCATGTTTTATAGCCTTCCTCGAAAAATGAACTTATCAACACAAAATCTTCAGCTTTATAAATAAGTATAGATATACATAATACCAAGATCGGGGAAGAAAACCTTTTAAATAGATTTAATTTTCGGCGTTTCAAAATCATGCGTGGTAAATGGCACCCAAACGAAACCGGGATTCTTCATCCTAGTTTTAAATAAATTGAATCACTAAAAAAGAAAATATGTTGAAATAATAGCTTTGTGTGCAATAATATGATAAAATATTTTTCTACACATGACACAGATGATATGTATTAGATATTTAATCTAATCTAAGTTGACATTAGTGTAGTCGCATCCCCGCGTCGTCGCTAGCTAAGCGCTCTCTATTGGTCCCTATTCCAGACTATTAACTTAAGCTCTTAACCGCAAGGCGCTCTGAGCCCAACTCGTAATGAAGTTGTTGCACACACGCACACACACGCACACACGCGCACACACACGTACATAGGCGACGCCGCAGGTGCAGGTGCGAGCGCGTCGCCGCGCTGATTGCATTAAACACTCTGCGCTTAGTTGCCGCTTAGTGTTTAGTGCTTAGTGTCTAGTGTTTAGTGTTCGCGGCGTTAGTGTTGATTGTGTTATTTATCTTCACTTCTGAACTTACGCGACTTGAAGTTGTTCCTTTGTTACAACAATTTTGTCATCTTAGTTGCTTGATAGTATATGAATATTGCTCACTTCACTTGATTTCATACAGTTAACAACGGGGTTGTTGTTGTATACCAGGCTCGATACTTGAGGATTATGTACGTTTACTTTATCGTCAATACATATAATTAAAATTAGAGTGTCTGTTTGTAATATCAAAATAATCGTGTTATAACGTATACCATCCAACATTTTTAAAAATTATCATCTGTCTGTTTTTTCCGGCTAATCTCTGGTAGATGAATATGAATAAAGCTGATGTTAGAGGGAGTAACTTAGGCAACTTTTATTTTAGTAAAAATTTAGTTCTGCGAATCATAATACACCTCAGCGAAGTGAACATAAGTGGCTAGTAATTTAATATAATTTTACGTGATCCTGAAGAAAAAGTTATTTTCTTGGGTATCGAAGGTATTGAATTGATGATTCTGGATTTGATGATTGATGAGATAAATATTAATTTATTCAAATATTTTTTTAACAGTTCCGAGATGAAACAAAAAATGTAATGCGTGAAACAATAAAGGGTCGCAGTGACACAGACAGGCAGACACATATTAATTAAGCCTTTACGAAGAACAAAAGCTCCATTACTCAGTGTCCCTCTCACGCATTAAAAACTAAATTTAGGATTAGTTCACACTGTACGAGTTACTCGCAGTCAGACAGATATAGGACTGATACAGACAAAACGACATTGATTTCACTATTTTTTGGACTACATAATATTCCAATATTTTTCAATCGGATTGACACAAACTTTTCTGTGCGTTTTATGAAAAAAATCTGTAGGATTGGGAAAAGATGTTGCTTTTATTATATAGTAAGGAAGGACCTTTAGATGACGAGTGATGATGATGTCTTAAAAGAAGAAAGCATCATAACCATGTATAATAACGTAAAAGCCTAAATATATTTATTTAACAACAATATATTGAGAATTAAAACTTTTTATGATAAATTTAAGTATTATACGTGGTAAAATGCACCCGAGCGAAGCCGGGGCTGATCGACTACTTTTGAAAATTTTTGATAGTTTATACCTACGTTTATATATATATGATTCATTTTATGTTTTGCCTACTGTAGTCCTGGAAAATGTGTAGAAAATTAAAAGTAGGTATTAAAAACTTTTAAGACAGCATTTGCTGCCTAATATTGGCTATAGATTAAATTACTTGGAGGGAAGAATACAAATACTAGTAGTTTCTAAACCAAACTAGTAATCTCTAAAAACAATTAAGCAGTAGTGGTATCACCAGTCCAACGATATAATCCTTGGTCCTAAATGTCTGAAGCAGTTTGACAAGTGATTTCAATAAACATTATCTACCATTTACAGGGCAAGTGTTACTATTGTGAAAAAGGTTTTTAAACCTTCAACTGGGTTACAAGCACCAGACTATTGTGAGTAATTTTATAGATCAAATAGTTATTTTGATATATCAAATGCACAATATGCGTGCTAGTTTCCTGTTCAAGTAAGCACAGTACAGTAACTCGCACAGTGTGACAAAACATTAAAAAATGAGCAAGAATAACAAAAAGTAAAATAATCCACTCAGTGAGCAGTTGTTCTGATACTTTTTACTGCCAAGTGAGAGGGTGATAACTTGATTAATATATCATAACTGATAATGATGAGTGGCGAGTGCCGACCACTTCTTCTGATTAACTGTATTGACTTACTTGTACTGAAGAGGCTTTTAGGTGAATATGTGGTTGCTAATAGGAATTTTGAATTGTCTCGCATAGGCTGAAGTGAGACAGAGTACAGAAGTGTCGTCATACATGTACTGAAGTGATTTATATGAACAGGAGTGACTTCAATCTTCAGGTAGAATTACCCACATGACCAAAGTCATAATTTTATATACGTGGAACATATGAGGCAGTAAGAGTAGACTGTATTGATTCATGCGGATTACGTGCTGAAGTAATTAATCGGGCTGAAAGTGACTAATATGGACTAAAGTGTCCCATATTGACATGTGCACTGGTAACACTGTAACTTGTATGGAAAGACATATCTTGTATGTTTTTTAGTAGGAGGAATTACTTTTTAATATTTCAGTTCTGAGATTTTGTTTAAAGCATTTTAAACGGATGTTATAAAATCCAGAAACTTTCAAAGTGTTCAAAATATAAAAAGATATATCCAACCAATACAAATAAAGCTGAGTTATTTGTTTATTTTCGTCTAGATTCTTTTATGAAATAATAAATCTAACATTGTTATGCCACTCAGAGCTTAAACATCTAGTTTTATACACGAACGGATTTTATGGCTTTCTTTTGATTTTTAATATATATCAAATATGTAAAAAATCAAAACATTCGCGTATTTCATTATTATTTACTAGCCGACCCACGTCATTTCATTCGAACCAGTTGTTCCTGAGATTAGCGCGTTCAAACAAACGAACAAACTTTTCAGCTTTATAATGCGTTATGTATGTATATTTAACAGCAGGGTCTGCTTAAAGCTGAAACCTTTAAGCAACAAATAGTAAGTTGTAAAGCAAACCCTACAACTTTGCTCCAAACTCTACATCAATACGATTGAAGCGATTTGCTCTAAACTTCCCAATCGTACGGCCCAACTTAGAAATCTAACTTGAAACTTAAATGTAAAGGTTTTTAAAACTTAATATTTACTTTTATTTAGGATTTCGTGGCTTTACCTAAATCATTTCAAATCTTTTAAAAAATCAGTAAGATTTCTTTTTTTTAGACTTAACCCTAAATATTCCTTTTACAGAGATCTAGAATAAATTAGTCTCTAAAGACACTCTATTTTCTAGTGAAATTTTTAACAATATTAGTTTAGCATTTTGGAGATTGACTGTAACAAATATAAAAATTGTCTTCCAAATTTTCTTCTTCTTGGTTTTGATGAAACACAGCCATGATATGACTCTCTCTTTTTAAAACCTTTTATTTAACTTGCAATGTATGTATGCACGTTTAGATTGATGACAATACACGATTTGTGTGACGTCATTTTAAATTCAATACGGCGGACCATCCAAGATAGTGGAACAGTTATTTTTAATGCATTTGTACAATATGGGTGTCAAATGGAAGGGCTTGTTGAATATGGGTATCAATTGAAAGGGCTTGACGAGAGGAAGTTAAAGGTGGGAACAAAAGAAGGTTAAAAAAATTAAACAAAAAACCTTTTCAATTTTAAAAATTTTTTATGAAAAGGAATGTAAGGAAAAAATTATTTCCTTCTTTTTAGGGCATTAAATGCAATAAACAAATTTGAACTGTAAAATCATAAAAGCTCGTCACGACGTTTGCTTAAGTAGGTACTAGGTAGGTAGGTAGGTAGATACCTATAAATGTTTACACAAGACTAAATCTCGCAGTCTTAAATATAAGTACCCACAAGTTAATTAAATCATCAAATATTAAAACAACAGACCTGTATTTAAGTAATTTAATATCAAAAGGCATATACTTAATTGTTTTAATATTAACATAGCAATTTACGATACAAATATCGGTAATCAAAGACTAAGGTATAATCGCGATACTTAATTGTGTTTCATTAGGATCCGCCCGCGGCTTTTCCTTTTAACTGAACCTTTTGTTTCATAAAAAGCCGATTACTGTTTCTTTTGTTGAAATTTCAGATGTAATTTGTCTGGTAATTAGTTACTTAAAAAATTAAAAAAAAAACTTAATCTATGTTAATGTAATCTATACTAATATTATAAAGCTGACGAGTTTGTTTGTGAACTGCAGTAGCATCGAATTGAAAAATTCTTTTTAAATCGACGTCAACATTAATTGGGATAAACACTGGAATTCAATAAAAAAGCGACCAACAGTGATGAGTGATTCATTAAGAAGTTTAATCAAATACATTCTATTTAAATTTTAGTTTAACATAGTACAATTAATGCATAGACATGTTAACGAACAAATTAACATAACATATGATATATGACATGAAACAGCCATTTATAACACGTGCTTTAAACTAATAGCAATAATGATTAAAGGGCTTTAGTCCCATACAGGTGGCGTATTAAAATATTATTACTAATATTATCTTTAATGAAATTTGCCAGTCTATTTATAATATAGTCATACTCACGTTTAAGTATAAACTCTAAATTAATTTCCATGTAAGATTGCTATCGATGGTGACATTGAATTATGAAGGTTTAGGATAATATGATTCTACTGCCACAGTAGGAATATGTGTAGTTTTTAATATTGTAATTTTTTTACAAAAAAGTTATTTGCACGTGAGTTTGAATTATGAAGGTTTAGGATATGATTCTACTGCCACAGTAGGAATATGTGTAGTTTTTATTATTGTAATTTTTTTACAAAAATGTTATTAGCATGTGAGTTTGAATTATAACTTGTATCTTTATAATAACTGGCGGCTAAAATAAAAGCACTTCTAGAACATTCCTATAAGTTGGGAAAATTAAAAAGAACAGCTATAGAAATCAATCGTTTTAATTAATAAACACAACTTATTAAATATAAATAATACATATAAAAATAGTACTTTAAAATTTATAAAAGCAAAATAATTAAAAAAAATATTTACTAGTTAAATAAAATTACGGTTATAGTTGATAGCTTTTATTTAAGAGAAAATATAAATTAATATTATAATTATAGTGAGCTATAAATTCAACTGGTCGACAAATTGCAAATTTATGTGACGGTATGTTTAATTTACATAAGCGATAGTGAAACTGCAACCAGCGATCAGTGTCATGCCTTGTGACTCTGTGAATAATTTACAGTTAAATCGGGAATCAGATAATGTTTGTTAGTATTTAGATTATTTGTCGTTAAATCTTAGCTAAATTGGTAATATTTAAGATAGACTTAACAGAAACTCAGCACCATCCTAACTTACGACCGACAGCCAAGTGTTTTCCGTTTTGACGCATTCCTACAACGTCGTATGTGGACCAGATCTACAGAACATCCAAACGATTTAGAAAGCCCTCCCACTGATTAGAATAATCAGACTTTATTTTTTTTTAATTACAATAATTAAATCATAGTTGGTATTACAAGAAACTTATTTATGAAATGTATCTTTTATTCCATTTACAGTAGTGGTTTAATTCGTACATCTTTAATTAATACAAGAAGCTTTTATTATGAACACCTTTTATTGGAATAAGGAATTTTTACTGATAGTCTTTGCATATATAATGGATAAACAAGGCTGAGTTTAGCAAAGCTGCGCCTAAATGCTTAATAAAGTAACGTGTATCGACTCTGGATAGTATGTAACTAGAATCAAATGTCCAAAATCGGCTTACTAAAATAATTTTCACTGGCCATTTTAAGCTACTATGACCCAAACTGCTACAGTGTAAACCCTAAATTCGGTCGCTTGTTTAGCATATTAAATCTCGGTAGCAAAAGAGTTGTTAGTACAAGTACATCATAAAATTTTCCGAAGGTTCTACGTTTAACACCTGTCTAGCGTCTAGCTGGCTTTGTAAAGATCCAAAGAACTGAGCAGTACTTTTGCTAAACAATACATAGTTCTTTTAGGCACTACAGCTCTCGACAGACAAAAGATGGCTTATACCTCACGGAAACATTCGAAGAGCTCTCCTATATGGAATTTCAGATTCAGCTTTACTTGAATTTCCTATGTAAAACACATGTAAGGGATTGTCGTGCATTGTAGAAAATAACATTTGAACCGAGTTTTGTATCTCGGTTACTGTTTGAGTTGAATTTTATCTTGGAGAATACACAAATTGATTTAATACAGTTTATATTTGTTTTCTTGTTCTACATATTCCTTTATGGAATAGTTGAAATACTTGAAGACTCCTTTTGTTTTTGGGTTTTAATCGAAATAAAAGAAATTTCGACATTTTGCTTTTAATAATTTATGCAGAATTTATCTTGGAACCATCTGAGAAAACACCTATAATCAATTAAAATTGTAATTGTCCAGCAACGATTAACAAGAAATAATAAGCGTAAATCTTACTTCGTAGAAGAATCAGTTATTTTTGGAAAAAAGGCCATTTTTATTTCATTGGAATGTTATCAGAAAATTTAGCCTCGTACTAATTTATCTATATTTAAAGAGAACTTCCTTTTGACCCGGAGTTAAGATTTGGCAAGAAACAAGGTCTCAGAGCATAAGTAATCGAACCGTACTGAAAATAATAAAAAAAAATCTATAACATATTTCCAAGCTTTGTTTTTTTACTTATACGATAATTTGTGATAATCAGGAAGAAGAATCCAGAAGTTTTGGCTTCAAATTTATAGTTAACTACCCCAATAAAAATTATTTATATGATAGTTAAATAAAATAAGTCAAGGTTCTGTGTAAGCAACGTGTTAAGTGATCTTTTCTATGTGTTAAATAAAGGATCTAATATTTAATAAATCTCTGGACTAAACATTGGAAATATAGAACTGTTCAGAATAAACATCGACATTGAATAGCCTAATAAAAAGACTGAATGCTGTCACTGTCTTAGTCTTGTCTCAGACCTTATTATAACGACCATTTTGTTCCACATTATTTATTCCGGTTACGCAAAAAAACCTTTTGCAGCGGTTTTACTGAATTTCGACCTTGACTTAACAAAAGATGATAAAAGACTTTTTATAAAAATATTGTGGCCTATGTTTCTATAAAAATAATATTGTTATATACTAAAACTACTAACAAATACAATATACTAACGTAACATATTCTGAGTTGTTAGCACATTTATTGTACTCTTGGGAAATAATAAATTCGTCCAACCCCAGAGATTATTATATCTTAATTTAATAAGACTTATTAATTAGTTAAATAGAAATATAATAAAAAAATACTGGTTTCCGTGCTTAAACTATCTCAGTTTAACATTTTTCGATAGAGTGAACCGATAACGTTTTTACAGGTAAAAAGAAATGTTCATTTTCTTTCAGAAAACGACGTTTACTAAATCCAAAATGTTGAAGGGAGGAAACAGAATGAACAGAAGAATGCCACGGTTTCGATGGACCCTCAGTATAATGTAACATGAGCTTTTAATAGGAACTCAAAAGATTTTAGGGTTCGAAAACTTGAAAGCTAAATAAGTCAATCTTACTAGTGAAACTGCTGTGGATTTAGCATAAAACGACATATATATTGTTGAGTTTTTAGGAAGTATATACTACTAGCCGACTAAACGATTTACAGCTGTTATGTAACTCGTCTTAATAATTCCATCAGGACAAACAACGAAATTAATTCCCATATTGAATCATTTTGTTTAAATATTATCGCAAAAAATCTTTTTCGTGATCCTGACCCTAAACGCTTTTTAATTTTAGAGAGAACGTCAAGGGATACAGATAATTTTCCGTGCCACTTGGTCTGGTAATTGCGCCCTTCTAATCGGATACTACAGCTACAGGCCAGATGTAAGTGATACTCATACAAGTGTTTTCTTTTTACACCATTGAGACTCAATTGGTCGTGACATTGTGTACTTATGTCTGGGTGTATTATATTTAAAATAACACAGTAGTTTTTTGTGTTATAGTTAAAGCACATTTTTTGTAAGTAGGTACATAAACGCGAATTCATTAATTCGTTACAAACTGTACTGCTCAGTTACACGCACATATCTTTTAGAATATTGAAATTTTGCATATATGCCTGTGATTGTGACCTTCTAATTTTATTGCAAATACACTAGATTTCATTCGGCAATTTAACAAAACTAAGTACCAATTTGAATCGCTTATATAAATTTCTATCTCCGTTTCCGCTTAAGAAAGAGCTTATATAAATATTTGTTTAACTGTGTCATTTTTATAAATTCAAAAGCACAACAATATGCCCTATATTTCATTACAAAAAAATTCAATGTCACTTTAAATTTATTTTTATTTCAACTTCCATTTCTCTAAAGGTCCGTTGAAATATAGGTTGTTTTTTAAATAAATCAAGGTAGTATATAATAAATCTCCCAGATTATAATGGGTGTTTAAAATTTATCTGAAACCGTTCTTTAAATCCAATTTTGTATCGTTTGGCCCTCACGCAATCGTGATGAACATCGACCGACCAACTTTAAATGGATTATCGGAGGCGTTGAAAATTGCTTGGGGGCTTTCGATTATGATTAATAGAATTTGCTTGTTAAATTTATCAACAAAATATTGCCACTGCGGCATTGTTTTGTTGGTGACAAAGGATTAAGTTAATGTTAAATGTTCCGATTTTTATCAGTTAAATAATTATTAATTTTTTTATGTACTGAAATCAATTGATCCACCCACGGTGGGTGGATCAACCTATATAGATAGGCAAATTAAATCAACTTAAAATATTTTATTTCAAGAAGACTTTCTACAAAGTACTTTTGAAACGTCAAAATTGGTCCGTCAGTCAGTTCGTTTGAAGCTAGGGCCAGATCGGGGATTAGTTTTCTGCTGAGAAGAGCCAGAATAAATCATAATGAAGTGGTTACAGTGTAGTTACGTAAACCTAACGTTAGATTAGACAGAGAACTTGGACAGTGAAGGTGAGTGTTGTAAAAGGCCTTCTAAACCTACACGCTTGGTCGCAAGTCCAAGGCACAGCTGGGTTTCTGTCAGAATATTAAGAGATCGTAACGTTTAGTTATATCCTGACCGTATCACGCCCGTAGCTCGTTTTCTTTCCTTTTTTACTTTATACTCTAAAATATATTTTAATGTAAGAAAGAGGTTTGAATGTGTTTCCATAAGAGCTGTATATTTTTTTTATTCCACGAAGAGTGAGATAGATCGTCTAACGGCCGAAATTAATAGTCAATCTCAATCTAAAATCCATGGATTGTGAATAGCAAACAGCATCCAAATTTAAATTAAATAGCCGACCCGCCCGATTTCATTCGCGTTATACTCCGCTCCTATGGGTCGTAGCGTAATGTTTTATAGCCTATAGTTTTCCTCGATAAATAGACTATTCAACACAAAAATATTTTTTTATTTTGAACAAGTAGTTCCTGAGATTAGCACGTTCAAACAAACAAACTATTCATCTTTATAAACTATAAAAAAAAGAGTTATTAGAAAGAAAAGTCGGTAGCAACAGTAAGAGTTTTCCTAGTATTCAAAGAAAACTAGAAACCATGTATCGTTTTGGTAACGAGTAAGTCCTGGTGCTAAACTAGTATGTTTCTCTGGAATACTTTTACTTCAACTCTTAGATTGCGTTTCTATTAGATCTTGATTTTAATGGTTTTTATAAACTGGTTTGCTCTCTTTTTAGCCGACCTGCGTGACTTCATTTGCTTGATGCTCTACTCCTATGAGTCGTAGCGCAATGTTTTATAGCCTTTAGTCTTCCTCGATAAATGGACTATCCGGTACAAAAACAATTTTTGAATTCGTACCAGTAGTTCCTGACATTAGCACTTTCAAACAAACAAACTCTTCAGGTTTATAATATTACTAGCCAACCCGCGCGACTTCATCTACGTGGTGCTTCACTCCTATGGGTCGTAGCGTAATGTCTTATAGTCTATAGCCTTCCTCGATAAATGGACTATCCAATACAAAAATAATTTTTCAAATCGAACTTATATTTCCTGAGAGTAGCGCGTTAAAACAAATCATCAAACAAACATAGTCTTCTTTATAATATTTGTATACCAAGATTTAATTGCGTTCTAATATAACAGTATTTTTTTTTAAATATTATATATTCTTTTAGGAAATAAATCAACCTTCAAAAAAGGTTTTATATAATTTTTAACCAAATTCACTTATTTCAAACTTGTTCAAGGTTAAAATTTTAACAAATAGCTTTATTTGTTAAATACACTAATCCTTGCAAAAAAACTATACAAACATACAATATATTTTTTCATATATATTGCATAATATATAAAAGTTTGATATAATTAAAAAAACATCTAGTAATAAGAGGGCGGAGGCCTAACGATAACCGGCGGGTGCTTTCCATGCACGAGTTGCTACAGCTCCCTCGATACCATCACTTAGAAACTGATGGGAACTTCACAACATGGCGGTTATTAACAATTTCTAAATGTAATATAAATATTAAATTACCTTTTAAATAATTTGTAATGCATCCTTTAGCACATCACAAGCACAACACAACACAGCACAGCACACGCGACGCGTCCGCTCGCTCGGAACTTCGGAATATTGTGAAGAAGCGCGCGTGGGAAGGAGAACAAACGTGTCTGCGTCTGCGCCGGCGCAGGTGGAGCAGGGAACTGCGACAGGTACGTACTACCAACCCTACGGAGGGATTTTTTGAATAATTCGAATAACAAGTGTTTAACGTACCGGCCTGGGTACCGGGCTGACGCGTGACGGGAAAGGAATAACATCACGTAGGTTAGGACTTGTCACGTTTACCGGCTATACTTATAGATATTATAATATATTTTATTGTATGTATGTTGTGCTGTAGGTATCTCAAAGGTTTTAGAGTTTGATTAAATTATCTATACGTAATATTATGCAGGTGAAGAGTTTGTTTGTACGAACGCGCTAATCTCAGGAACTACTGGTTCCATTTGAAAGATTCTTTTTGAGTTGTATAGTCCATTTGTTGAGGAAGGCTACAGGCGACAAAACAACTCGCTATGATCCATAGGAGCGGAGCATCACGGGAATTAAGTCGCGTGGGTCGGATAGTTGATGATATTATTTCAGAGATTGCTTACTTATATGTCTGTTTTTGACAGAAACAAGTAGTAGTATTTTTTATTTAAGAAATCAATTATTATTTACTAAGATTAAAAAATATATATATTTCACAAGAACTATGAATTTCCGGGATAAAAAGTAGCCTATGTGTCAAACATCAATAAAATCGGTTTTCAAGTGATTGAATCAAAAACATCCGTTTGAATTGAAAAATTATTTTTGTGTCGAATAGTCCATTTATTGAGGAAGGCTATAGCCTTTAAAACATCACGCTACGACCCATAGGAGTGGTGCACCATAAGGCTGAAGTCGCGCGGGTCGGCTAGTCTAAACATACAAAATTTAATGTACCATCAACATATTTTCAACTTGACAAAATCACCAATAATATGATGCAATTTATTGATTCTATCCACAAGTAAAACTACGAGATTTAACATGTATTGAAGTATATAAGAATTTACTCGATTATTAAAAAAGTTCTGGAATAACTTAAAGGTCGAAAGGAAATCCATAATTCATATCATTTCTTAGTACGAGGAAGGAAATATTTACGAAGATTGTTTTGTAAGAAAATGGAGGTTATTATTAACATTGTATAAACTGATGTTCTGCACCAATTCATGGGATTAAACTAAATTTATTTTTATGGGACAATGTAAATCTTCAACTACAATAGTATTCAAGGTCTTCTATCTGTGTCATGAGTCAGAACAATTACTTGAAGTAAATAAAGATAGTTAAAAGAACTGATAACATCTTAAGATCCTACAAAAAATGGCTACGAAATGAAAAATGTATAAATGAATTATATTTAGACTAGTCCACCTCCCTGGTTTCACCGCGTTTATTATATTTTAATTTTTCACATCCATTCTATTTATCTTACTTCAACTAATATTATTAACAAACCGTCCCGCGCGACTTTATACGCGTGATGCTCCCCGCTCCTATGGGTCGTAGCGTGATGACATATAGCCTATAGACTTCCTCTATAAGTGGACTGTCCAACACAAAAATAATTTTTCAATTCGAACCAGTAGTTGAGATTAGCGCGTTCAAGCAAACAAATAAACAAACTCGTCAGCTTTATAAGTGTAGATATGAAAGTTTGTTACTCAACCACGCAAAAACACCCAAACTCCCCTAAACCGTGTAGGTTTCGCTATTTGTCTAACTGAGGGTTGTGTTTACACAACTAAATACACATTATTATTACACTTCCACTAGCACCATTTTAAGAGACGTTGATTCAAAGAGACTACTCGCGAGACTAACCGATTACTGCCTTTGACAGCGCATATAAAGGAACTAAATGGAGGTGGGAATATCCCTACTACTAGTGGGGGAGAAGTAAATCAATAGGAAAATCCACCAACTAGAGAAAGGCTATAGGCTATATAACATCACGTTGCGACCCATAGGAGTGGAGCATTACGCGAATGAAGCCGCGCAGAACGGTTTGTTGCATATAAAACAATGAATCACCATAAAAAAACATTTATTATATATTTATATATAATAGCGTTTCATTTTCGTCTGAGCGTTAATCATAGCAAATTTAC
>JAOPUB010083971.1:0-13282 GCA_027564055.1 Neptis clinioides
TCATGAGTCCAACGCTTGAACCACTGAGCTACTGACGCCTTTTGTTCCATTGACACATACTACATGGTATTTCTACATGACTCTTTAAAAGTGCTGAACATATTGTGAGTTGGACTCGTCTGAGGATGTAAATTATAATGATAGGATTTCAGATTGTTAGGACTAGCTCTGCTCTAATGGATCTTTAAAAAACGCACAAATCCTACCGCATATTGTAAGTTTCAAACAGTAAAAGATAAACAAAGGTTAGAATGGAATTTCATTTAGGAGATATATGCGCTGGTCAACGGATGTGCTGGCGGTCTGCCACGTACACGTACACTCGTACACGTTACTCATACACAATGCTTTGTCTATCTTTCATATTGTTTAAACTACAATAATAATGATATTATACGATTCAGAATTTGGAGAGAATTAGTCACTTATTAAGGGCCTAAGAGTCGTTTCATATAAAATTATTCAGAGAATATAAGAATTTCTTGTTGATTCCCCCCTCTAGTGCTGTAACTGACTTCTTAAGGATCCTATAAAACGATTAAAATGTTACTATTGCTTGTTTAAAATTTAGAGAATTTGTATTTTAGCTCTAAAGAATTATGGAAGTTTTATTGTAAAAACAAAAAATGCGCGCCATCAATACATCTGAATAATGGCAGGATTCTGAAAATATGTGTTTTATCTTTTAAACATGTTTGTTTTCGTTGATTAGGAATTAAATGAACCCTAAAGATCCCAACGTTATCGCAAAATCATAATATATGTCAGTCTTTTTAATTGGACAATTCCATATGATATTTTTGGAGATTTGTTTCAAAAGGGATGAATTTTAGCTATAAGGCGATCAATATTTTATCAAGTAATTATTATTTTTAATTTTAAGGTACTGACATTGTGGGACTCCGCTTTTCTACTTCGGGTTAGTAATTTTGACCAAACTACTTGCTGCTGCCTAAATTATTTCCTCTTTTTAGAAATCAATTTTGGTTTCATGAATCCCTAATTTCCTGGATAGCACATACTGTATGGTATCCACTCCCTACACCAACTGTACTGTTTTTTTTAATTTATTTTGACATAGATTTTATTATCATATATATATATATATATATATATACATATATATAACGTCATATATTTAAGGATTTTGTAGTATTGTTAGCAGTGAGTACACAAAATATTACAAATCTAAATATTGTATTATGGTTTAAAAATTCAAAAATGTATTGTAAAAAATGTTACCATTGAACATTGAAAATTAAGCACGAATTTTGTTTGTATGCCAATGTAATAAAAAAATTGGATATTAACATATGTAACATTTTTTACATTATGTTGCTGTGAAAAAATTAGAATAACTAGATTTTTGTGCAAAATCGTCCTGATGTGAGCCTCGTAAGATTTTAAAGACTTATACATTTAATAAGCATTCCCCTAGTCATATAGACTTATTTTCTACTTTAATGGAGGGTAGTTGTAGATTAAACACAAATGTAGTTAATAAATGTGATATTTCTGGATAATTCTAGTAGATTGTAAGTTGGTTGTAAACCAAAGCGAAGGAAATTGTAAAAGGATCGCATAATTAAGAATTGTGTTATCTAAGGCTAATTGTAATCGAAAGAAATATTTCGATTAAAAACTACTCGTGTTTGCGATTCGATCGCACGGTTTTATGGATGAATGTAATTGAAACATGAAATGTTCCGATTGGATTTTTTTCCAATCGTATATGGGTTTGTGATTCAATCACGTAGTTAGGGGCCGTCCATAAATCACATGAGGCTCGAAAGGGGGGAGGGGGGGGGGGGGTAGCGTTTTGAAAAAAAAACAGTAGGTAGTTTTAAAGCTTACCAAGTATATCAACAAGGGATAGGGGGAGGAGGGAGTTAAAATTGCTTAAAAAGAGATCAAGTGATTAATGGACGGCCCCTTACGATTTATCGGATGTAATATAGAATGTATTTGTAATATTATATCGAGATTTTGTAAATCGCAAAAAAATTGTAGATCATTAACCATTTTTTAATATTATTTAAAGATTTCTATTGTGTTACCATTATAGCTTATTGCGATCCGATGCACGACGCTATTTTAATATCGATTTGGAATCGAATCGCAATTGGCTATGATGGTAAAGTCCTAAAAAATGAAAATTTTAAAAGACAAAAAATGTTTCGATTCAAAAATCGATACATAATAATTGCGATAGGATTTCGATTACATTATTACAAGATAGTTGTGTAAAGAGGCTTGAAGCTTCTAGCGCCCTCTAGCTGATGAACTCGTGATCCGCTTCGAGAGTTGTATAGCAAGTGTAAATATTTAGCTGTAAAGACACATTTTGAATTATCTATATTTTTACATGCACGTATTTTAGATAACTGTCAAATAAAATTGTTTTTCTATATATTGTTGTTTTATTTTAAACAAATCATACTGCTGTTTGAGACGTCATACACAAAGTGACGTCACGACGTTCAAGAATTTATGAAACTCTTTCAAGTAGAAAGGAGACTGACTTGAATCTCAATCCAAAATGTTTAGATTAGGGATTCCAAATTAAAAATTGGTTAGAGAAAATTCAAATTTCGAATCTATTTTCAGTCAGTAACAGAAAATCTTAGGATTATGGACTGAAAATAGAATCCAAATACATCAATCAATTTTCCAATAATAATAAATTAACAATCAATCAATTTTGGAAACAAAATAGAATCCAAATTCTGATTTGTGCATGAATAATTCAAATTTTCAATGTTACAGAAAATTCAAATTTGTAACCTATTTTCAATGAAACAGAACATTCACATATGGAATCTATTTTCAATGTAACGGAAAATTTTAAAATAATGGATTGGAATCCAAATTCAAAATATAGTATGTATAGAAAATTCAAATTTGGAATTTCTTTTCAATCTTTCTAAAGACTGGATTGAGATTTATTATAATTTCGGTCGATAAGCAAAGACAAGACCAACCAATATAAGAAAATACGAAATTCTTTTTAAATAATTCCAATTGAAAGCAGGAGAATCGATATTTCATTGAAAATCGATGTTTGATTAAAATTTTGATTTCTACTTACTATTATTTAATTTTTGTGGCCTAGAAAAATGTCACTTTGCGTCCAAAATTAATAATCAATCCAATATCTATATAGATTGTAGATTGAAAATGAATACTAAATTCAAATTTGCGTCTAGAAAATTCAAATTTGAAATCAATTTTCGATTCGTTATTCAAATATTTTAGATTACAAATTAAAAATAAATTCTAAATTTGAATTATTTATGCACAAATTTAAATTTGGATGCTATTTTCTATCCACAACCCATAGATTTTGAATTGAGTTTGATTATTTTTATAAAGAAAAAAAGAACTATATAAAAAGATAACTATATATTTAAAAAAAATACAAATTCTTCCTGTCACTCTGTCCAAGTAAGTCACGCCCTCTGTGAACAAGATCAGTATAAACGATTAGCTGATTTCCGTCGTCAGATGTAAGGTAAGGAGCACATTGACTATACGGGAAATATCTTAATAGCTTTAGTTCAGCTTTATTTGATCAAAGAGAATTTAATCTATATATTTATTGACTCAATTATCGCCTAATGGCTGAAATTAAAAATCAATCTCAATCCAAAATCTATGGATTGTAGATAGAAAATAGACTCCAAATTTGTACATAAGTAGTTCAAATTCTGAATTTGTAATCTGAATAACGAATCAGAAATTGATTTTAAATTTGGATTTAGAACCTTTGGTATAGATTTCTGATTTGAAAAATTATTAACTAACAAATATCGCCTAATGGCTGAAATTAATAATCTATCTCAATCGGAATTAAATTTGAAGTTACTTTCGGTTTGTAATACAAAGATTTTGGTTTACAAGTTCAAAATAAAATCATGATAATTTCAGAAATTTTAAATTTTTAAAAATAGAATCCAAATTCAAATTAAAAATCTATTTTCCATCTATCATTAAAAAATGTTGGGTTACAGGTTCAAAATAGATTCTAAAATACATTTGTATTTGGATTCTATTCTCAATCCATAATTCAAAGATTGTCAAAAATCTGAATAATTTCATTGCCAAAAAATGGATCTTTGACACTTTCATATTTAAAAAAAAACAATGTTTGACTTGCAACACTACTGAAATGTCAAAATTGAACAGTTGTCACTTCTATGGTGGGGGTAATAAATAAAAGTCATAATAAAAAGCTTAATCTATTTTATTTGTCGGTTTAACGTACAGATTAAGGCATCCTCCGTCTCCAGTTGGCACAGAACCTCGCCTCCCCGAGTGGGAGCACGTCTCCACGCCAGATACGAACAAACAAGACTAGAGTTTAAGTAGACGCGCCGTGAATATCTACAGTACGGTATACTTTGTGACGAACATACATACTCGTTCCTAGGAAGAGGTAGTTTCCTTTCACATTCAATCCAAAAACAATGTAAAAAAGAAATTCCCGCCAATTTTGACATTATTTTTCAGTTTTTTTTTTATTATGGAAAAGGCAGAGGTATTAAACCGTACAGTCGTCTTGCTTTCACATTCAATCCAAAAACAATTTTAAAAAATTAAAATTAAATTAATACAAATTTTGACATTATTTTTTTCCTCATTTTTTTCTCTAATTGAAAAGGCAAAGGTATTACACCGTACAGCCTTCTATGAAGTACCAAATTTAAAAAAACATCTGAAATCTTTTTTTTTAACACAAATATAAATTTAAAAAATCATTCCGTTGAAAAAAAAACCAATATCACAATCGAAAACAAATCAATATGAACTTCCCATCAATTTTGACAGAGATTTTAATCTTCTTTTTTTATAATAAAAAAGCAAAGGTATTACACCGTCCAGCCTTTGTCTATGGAGTAGCTAAGACAATTAAATAAAATTTAAAAATGTTTTGGACCAACGAAAAAAGCAACTACCTCCCCACCTAATACATAAAGAGATTCATAAAAAAAAACAACAACAAAACATACAATTGGCACTACGAACATGTAAACATACAATTCCATAAATACTGAGTAAAAATACTGTTAATTCACGACGATTTAAAAAAAAATAAATAAAACAAAATGGACGCAAATAATTACCTTATTGCACAAAACAATACATATTTACTGGCCTGGCCTCGTTCGTGTCCAATCAAAACCGTTCCAGCATAGTTTAGGCACTGGTAGTCGCTAATAATATCAAAGCTAATTTCCGATATACACCTTATCTTACCTGCTAGCAGACAGCAGTATCGCAGTATCTGCTAGCATATCATTTGTTCGCTAACGCTAAACTCTTCGGTGTTCTGCAGAAGTGTTACCACCCATAATAAAAAATTAAAAAAAAAATTTTTGCTACTCAATAGTAGCAATCTATTCCTTGTTATTTGTTTTGTCGAAAAAATTAAATATACAATTCACAATCGTAAAGTAGAATTGAAAAATCATAAAATTGATAATTGATTGGTAAGTAGAATTGAATAATCATAACATTGATAATTGATTGGTAAATAGAATTGACAAATCATAGAATTGATTGGTAAGTAGAATTGTAAAATCATAAAATTGATAATTGATTGGTAAATAGAATTGAAAAATCATAAAATTGATAATTGATTAGTAAATAGAATTGAAAAATCATACAATTTATAATTGATTGGTAAATAGAATTGAAAAATCATAAAATTTATAATTGATTGGTAAATAGAATTGAAAAATCATGGAATTGATAATCGATAGGCAACTAAAATAAAAAAAAATTAAATTGATAATCATTTGGACAAGCAGAATTTAAAAATCATGAAAATTAAAAATAATTGATAGGCAGATATAATAAAAAAAATGATAAAATTGATAATCGATCGGCAAGTAGAATGAAAAAATGGTAAAATTTCTAAGACATGTGGAATAAAGAAAAATCATATAATTGACATTCGATAGGTAAGTAGAACGATAATCCATTGGTAAGTAAAGTAAAAAAAATTGTAAAATTGATAACTTAGTAGAAAATTTTAAGATTGACAATTGATAAATAAGTAGAATAAAAAAATAATACACTTGTCAATCAATAGGCAAGCAGGTATGGGTAAGAATAAAAAAAAACTGAGATAAAAACGCAAGTGACGAATGGTGAGAAGCTGTGTGTGCTAGTAAGGTATGTTGACCTATTTATCGTTTTTTTTTATAATAAACAGTTAAAAGAGTTGCCATAGATAAATTATCGTCAATATCTGGGAAATACAACAAAATATTATCGAGTAATAATTCAATTATGGGAGAAATTATAAATTAATATATTAGTATCCTAATCTTGAACTCAAATTGCAATTTTTTTTATAATTTCTGCTAAATAAAATTAAAATTCATATAAATTGGGTTGTAACATTTCTACAAGATACAGAAATATTCGATATTTAAATTTAAAATTAGAATGGGATGACCCCAAACGACTCCAGTTTGTACAAAAGCGTAATATCAAATGGAATATCAGTTATCCAGACTAGTTATTACCATAGACAACCCCAGATACCGCATAGAAATTCATTAAAAAATCTATTAATTATTTACACAAATCTATTGTTTTTTTTTATCCAGTGTTGCCATGGTATGAATTAATTGTTTTTTTTTTATATTTAACAATCCTACCATAATTGTAAAAAATTAAAGTAGTACATTTATCAATAGTCAAAATTATTTTTCTGTATTAAAAAATTTACTGCCATTTTTATCCCTGGCAATACTAATTAACGTCGTCATATCTATTCAATTTGTCGCGCTAAATCGAATTTGTCGTTTTAGTGAAATGATTAATAAATTATTTATACTATTCAAATAAATGTGTTTTTTCTATATATAAATAATGCTATTTTTATTCCTGGCAATACTGATTATTGTCACCTTTCAAATTTATTCAATTTGCCGAGAAAATTTAATTTGTGATTTATAATGAAAAAACCTATTCAATTAAAAAAAGTGATATTAATAATTTAAAAAAATATCTTAGTCATTTAGACATTGAAATTAAAAAGTGAAATAATCAAGAATGACTGGATGAAAATTCCTAAAAAAAAAATCTTTGTATACATTAATAGTATGTATATCACAAAATATACATAAAGAAATAGGCCACGCGGTATCTTGGGGGTCGTCCGTGTACCTAATATACACTTCACTGTGGAATAGAAAAGCTGCCTACATTACATCACACGTAGTCCGTTTTATTATAAAAGTCTTCAATAATAAACAAAACTCCCTTTCATTAGAAATTCCCGGTTTTTGCGATATATATCAACCAATCTCTAAATAAATTTGAATTTGGAATAAATGGCGATCGTAATGAATAATCGATCGAAAGTAGACTTAGATATTTAAATTTTTAATGAACAAATTTGAATACGGAATAGTAAAATTTTATAAAACATTATGAATTATAGCCGAAATGAAACCTTACGATTTGAAAATAAATTCTTGCATAGAAAATTCAAATTTAGAATATATTTTCAATCTATAAGGAATTCTTTTTAATAATCGAACGTAAATAGACCTCGATATTTGTATGTTCCATAAACAAATTTGAGTTTGGAATAGTGATCTCAAAATTAATAAAATATCATGAGTCACGGCTGAAACGAGCAATCAATCGAAAATAAATGTAATATTCAAACTCATGCATATAAAATTCAAATTTAGAATTTATTTTCAATCTCTACTCCAATGTTTAAAAAAATTAAATAAATTAATTAATGAACGAAAATAGACTTAGATATTTGAATATTCCATAAACAAATTTGAATTTCGAATAGTGACCTCAAAATCAAAAAAATATCGAGTTACGGCTGAAATGAGTAATCAATTGAAATAAATTCCATATTCAAGTTCATGCATACAAAATCTATGAATGATAGATCAAAATTAAACTTCGACATTTGAATTTTCAATAAACAAATTTGAATTTAGAAAAGTGAAATAAACAACTACAAAATGTTATGATACTAATAGAATCTAACTTATATAATATTGAAATTTAAAAATATATTTTTTTGAAAATAAATCAAATATATGAAATATCAATAATCAAATATATGGAAATGGTCAAATGAGTGACAGTAATGTGACGTCACAATAGACAAGTGCATACCTAATAAAACGACGTAGATCGATTTTCCTTAACTCTTTGCTCACATTTAATATTAAAATAGAATGGAGGATACCCAATAGTACTCTCAGCAATAAATAAATGCGTACAAAATCATTGAAAAAATACTTTACACATTGCTCCACATTTTCAAGTTGGGTATGGTCGTGGTACGGAGAGATTTCAGGGCGATTTTTAACATGCTTTCAAAATTCGTGTCGCTCCCCTCAAACGCGATAGCACGGAGACTTCCGTTTGCCTAACACAGGGCACAGTCGGGTTTCCGTGGGAAGTTTGCTCCCGCAGCATTTTTTGTTTATAGGTTATGGATCACTTAGGTTGAATTAAAACAAAAATTCTTTATCACCATTTACCAAATTATTTATCACTATTTATCAAATTCGTTATAATTTTTTTGCCCTTTGTTATTGTATAATTGTTTTGATTTAATTTATTAATTTACATAAATTGGTGATAAAAATATTGACGTTAAAGGGCCAACTCGACTTAGCTCAGTATTAAATAAAAAAAGGTTTCCTTACCAGATAAAAAAAGAGAAGAAGAAAAAGAAAAGGAGGAAATGAAATTCAAACTCTAAATATTTTGTTTTTATTACATTGTTTATTTATAAAAGTACTTTTGATACGTGAAAAATTGGTTAGTCATTTATACAGAGACATAGAAAAGAAATAAAGAGAGAGGCAGCTTTCACCAGTAAAAGAGTTTTCAAAAGTAAAAACAATGTACCGAACAGTATAGCTTTCCATCTGTGAAAGAATTTAAAAAATCGGGTCAATCGGAACACAATGGTCATATTCTATTAATTAAAATATTTGTATATAGTATACGTTACCACCTATGTTACTTAGGAATAGGGTTGCATCAGTTGAAATAATGATATTTATGACATGAATTATATTGCGTTGGCATAGAGTAACCTTCTTGGGGTAAAATGATTCAAATCGGATCAGTAGTCCCGAAGGAAGGCTCACTATTCAAAAGAGGCACGTTATGGACCTAAAACGGTTATGTCTTATACATATAGCTAATATGATTAATAGCTATTAATCATATTAGCTAGCTATTATGATTAATAGCTATTAATCATAATAGCTAGGCTATTATGTGATGTATATTAATGAATATATCTTCGAAAATATTTATGGACATTCATAATTATATGATATACTTACTAAGTATATTCCAAGATTTCATCAGGCTTATTCTTATACCTTTCTGAACGTTCAACATGTTATAATAATAAAATAAAATGAAATTTGCACGCCCTAGTTTGCATATAAGTCCTTCTGAAAGTAATCTTAGTATCGGCACTCATACTATGTATTTATAATCTATACATATTAAAAAAATGTAACTTATCAAAACTTTGTTCGAGCATCACGCTACATAGGCTGGACCAATTTCTATAAAATTTGGCATACAACTATTTTATAGGCTAACTTAGAGAATAGGAAATGTTTATCCCGGAAAAATGTCTAGTTTCTATGGGATAGACGAGTACTATTCACATACCCTAATAGATCGGAAGAAATTTTGTACACGTATAGTTTGTAATCTTATTTATTACATGACATACTACTTATCCCGAAAAAAGATACAATTCCTGTGGGATACAAAATAAAAAGATTATATTCACATCTCTTCGTAGATATATGTCAAGAACACCTCTGAAATTACTTAACTGATTTTAATGATTTGTTACAAATGAATAGAATTTGAGTTGGAGCAGTACATGTTAAAGTAAATTATTATAAAATACTAAGTAAATTAAACCACCATAATCAGCGTTAACGAAGTGACTGGGCTAGTACAATAATAATACCAATGTTAATGTGACTAAAGGAAAAACTTATGATTTTGTGTTCATCGATGCGGTTTGATTCAGGCATACCAGTCAAAATATATATTTTTGCACTTCACGCTCCTAGTGATCGTCTCCCTCGTTCACAGAGACTCCATAACTAATGCATTGGCAAGGTCACAGACATCATTTACAATTTCAATCAAAAAACTTAATTGTATATTGAACGATAGAAATCAATTATTTATTGAGAGTGTACATGATTATAATTATTTGAATGTTGTCGGATATTATTTGTGATCAGAATGAAAGTTGAAAGAAATCAGTTGCCCACACAAGTTAACAGAGATTTCCATTTATTCTCTTTAAAACTGAAATATAACAAATACACTGCAAACTATTTCTGTATTAATACAGTAATTACATTATGTGTATATGTCAAAATAAAAACTAAAAAATACTAACCATATTATTCACGTTGCGCATGGTCATGGTTGTCGAATAACCAAGAGGGCTTTTACGCACAGGCGTTTGAGAGTTTATACTCCCCTCGACCGCGAGGTCTCTCGTGACCGGCGTTTAGCTTTACACATATCCTTAGTCTTCTATAAGTATATAAAATGCAAAAGTTAGGTATAAAGTTTGTATGTTTTTCAGTTTAGTGTGTCACCTTTTATTTTAAATAAAAATAACGAATGTATCTAGGTTTGAACTGAATAACTAGGCTACTGTTATTATTAATCCCTGCCGCTACATTGACTATTGATGATGCATTATTTGTTTGAAAACTGGATAGTTGCAACTTTTGCAATTATCCAGCTGCAATTGGAATTTATAATAATAGCTTGTGATGATATGTTCAGGCTTTTGAAGACTTTTAGCTCATATCAAATTTGAGACGGAGATCTTATCAACTTTCAAAAGTTTGCCGTACGATGGTGATATTTCTAGGACATGTCAACCTTAAATTCTTTATACCCAACTTTTGGAAATTTCGTGATTTGGCTAATCTATATACAAGTCAGTAGACATATTTTACTTTGGATAATAAGTTCCTCGGTTTATTAGGTTTATATTCGGTAATAATTTCTTCGGTTGTATTTCTTAGACATTTGCCCTTCTTTTAGTTTATATCCAAGCGGGGGTAATTTAGTTTTTAATATATAACTTTTTTTGATGATAAAAATGTAAAAAAAGCATAAAATGAAACTTCTAAACTAACTAACTTCTAAACTTCTGAATCGCATTCTCGAATTATTTGGGCGAAGAATGAGCCTGTCCTCCTGTATTTTATACTTATAAAAAATAACCATTCGGTTTTGGCTTATATAACAATCTATTACAAAATTCGAAACAAGCTACTGCCATGTTAGTACCTACCTACTATGAGGACATTAACTTATTCTTGGACTCGATATATGCGTAACTATGATAGTAGAATTCATAAATTTGAAAAAAGTTAGGGCTATTTTTGATTTTGTTGTTAATGCTATTGCTAATTTCAGATAACTTAAATTGTTATCTGAAACTAATGAATAAAAGCAATATACTAAAAACGATATAGTTATGTTCATAAAATAAGTTCAGAATAATTTTGTTTATATCTTAAGTAAACGAAGTAGGGATTCCCGCTAGTCATAAGCACCATTATCGATTAGTCTTCCAATCACTAGATATAACAACAAAATAATATTATAAGATCCGGTCTTACAAAGTTGATATTTTAAAGTGTCGGTATATAACAACGTCGACCTTTTGGTTACTTATTTTGGCGACAGTATACAAGGACACCGGCTTTTATGTTCCTATACGCCCAATGATGACTGATCTAAATATGATTATGCATAGATTACCACTTGTATAAATAGTAAGACGTGAATCCAGTGACCATCAGTCGACCGTGACTATTCCAAGTGATCTTCCTTGACGACACAACACAGACCACGTTCACAATGAGATCGTTGGTGGTGTTGAGTGCGCTAATTGCTGTTTCTGTTGCAGCTCCCTCTATTGGTCATGCCACGATCGTGGAACCCTATGTAGAGCAAACGGTGTACTCGGCTCCCGCTACCGTGTATGCATCTCCAGCAGCTGTATCGCACCAATCACGTGTGGATGTACGTACTTCTCCCGAGGTGATCGCTGTACCTAATGTTGTTGCTGCAAGGACTATTGTAGAGCCTGTAAATACAGTGGTCGCCACTCCAGCTGTTGCAGCCGTACAAACTGTCGTTCCTGCTGCCGTATCTCACCAGTCTCGCGTGGATGTACGTACCTCTCCAGCTGTAGTTGCAACTGGTCCAGCCGTTGTGGCTGCTAGGACTGTTTTTGAACCAGCAAGTGCAGTAGTTCCTGCCACATACGTAGCTCCTGCAAATACTGTGTATACTGGAGGTGCCGCTGTGTCTCATCAATCCCGAGTGGATGTCAAGACTTCACCATCTGTAATCACTGAACAAGTAATTGAGCCAGCGTACGTCGCTGCTTCACCTATAGTTCAGGCTACACCTGCTGTAATCGAAACATCGCCAATTGTGGACGCTCGCTCCGTGTACGTCGCGCCCGCTGCCACAGTTTACTCTGGCGCTGCTGCTGTTTCTCACCAATCAAGGGTCGATGTTAAATCTTCTCCAGGATTGGTTGCGGAAGAAGTTGTCTATGCACCATCAGTGTACGAAACTACCTGGTAAATAATGATATGAAGGTCTTAATAATAGAAGATACTACTTTTTATATGCAAGTAAAAACCGATAATTTATTTAGATAAGCATAACCTAAGTAACAGTATCTTTATTGAAATTAAAGAAAATGTAAATCGATTGATATTTTTATTAATTTACAAATGTAAAACTTTCGATTTATTAAAAAACAGTCAGATGTACATGTAGTCAAATTAATTGATACAAGCATTATGGAGAATTATCGTTGATTTTAGCGAATAGATAAAAAAACCAAATCATTTCTCTATGAGGTCTGTAATATACGTCTAAAACTACTCTCCTAGAAAAAAATAAAACTAAAATTATTAGTAATTTATATTATACGAGTTTAAATAATATTTACTTATTTGACATTGATTGTCCTTTCACTAACATTAAAGTTTTTACGTACACTTTCAAAATCCTTCGATCATAATAATAACTAGGGCTAATAATAGCTATGCATTTAACTGTAAAGAAAGTCAACTTAATGATGACATTTTATGCGTATATAAACGTATGAAATAAATTGAAATGAACTGTTGTCATCATATTGACATAGTTCTGCTTACAACCCGCATACAACTATTTATGTGTACGTAAT